>PVIR01010850.1:13837-48872 GCA_004026965.1 Petromus typicus | reverse complement strand
CATATCACAGTAACATATGTGCACCCATGTTTATAGCAGCCCAGTTTGTGATTGCTACATCTTGGAAACAACCCAAGTGTCCATCAACTGGAGACTGGATAAAAAAGCTGTGGTTCTTCTATAGAATGGAGTACTACTCTGCCATAAAAAATGATAAGTTTGAATCATTTCTACTTAAATGGACATACCTTGAGGATATTCTCATAAGTGAAATAAATAGAGCACAGATAGGTATATATCGCATCTTTTCTCTTATATGAGAAAATAAAGATGTAAATGAGTCCTAGCATTATATGTTATATATTGTGAAATAGAAAATGCTCAAAGTAAAATAGGGTGAAAGGGGAAAAATGATGAGATTGTAACAAAAATGTAAGGAAACAAATTTTATGTATATGGGGGGGTGGTAGGGTTGGTAGGGCTATGGGAAAAAATGAGAATTAAGTTGTGTCTTATACTGGTACAAATCCCCATTATGGAGTGCAATCATGATGCATATATGTAATGTACCAATAAAGATTAAAAAATTTTTAAAAAAGTATTCTGTGAGAAAATGAATTATGAAAAATCACGTAATTATGAGAGAGAATAGAAAATTGTGGGAACCTGTCAAATTGTTTTAAAATAAAAGAATTGTTCAAGAAACAGGAAATTATTAAAGAAAATGAGAATTATGGAAAAGATATGGAATGACTGGATAGAATAGAGGATTGTGGAAGCCGCGTGGAATTGTGAAACACAGAGGAACTGTTGAGGTATTAGAGAGCTGTGGGATGAAACAGGAGTTCTGAGAGAGATCAGTATCGTGGAAGACATCTGCAGCTGTGAGAGTGAGGAAGACTTGTGGGAGGGAAGTACACAGAGTGTATAGAAAATTACAGTAATGAGGCAGAATAGAAAATTACGTAATGAGGCTGAATAGAAGCCACATGGAATTATGGGAATAAAGAGAAATTGTGGGAGAAACAAAATTTTAGAAGAAAATATCAGTTATTGGAAAGATATGAAATCATAGGAAAGACTACAGTATTGTGGGTATCATATGGAACTATGGGAAATAAGAATAATGTGGGAGTCTAGATAGTCTAATACAGTTATCTCATGACAGCCCTGAAGTAGCTGTCATGTTTTCTAATCTGCATGCATTTGGACCATAGTATCACAAGTAAAAGTAATATATAATGAATATTTCTTATAATTATTTGAGATAAGATTGTTCTGTGTCTGAAAATTTGATAGTTAAAAGCAGGAACACTGCTGCATTTTAAATTTATATTTTGGAAAATTTCAAATGTTTGCAAAAGTAGATCAATGAAATGAATATGCACGAATCCATTACTACCATTCTATCATGAGATTTTCTCCCCAGCACACACAGACACAGACACACACACACACACACACACACACACACACACACACACACATTGCTGGATAATTTTAAAGAAAACCTTAGGTGCTGTATACTTTAACTAGTAAATACTTCAGTATGTATCTTCTAGCAGATAATTTTGTTAATTTTAATTTTGTTAATTTGATCAACAGGGCCAACAAAATTAATAATCATTCTCAACATCATCTACCCATGTGTATTTATTTTCCCCAGTTGCCTCAAAAATGTCTTTTTGTGGTTGGTGCCCAACAAGATCCACATATTTCCTTTTGTCTGCTATGCATCTTAAATTTCTTTGAGTCTTCATAATCATTACCAAGTGATGGATGAGAGAACACTTATAGATAGATGACAGCTAATGAATACAAGAGTCACAGAATTAAATAATTACCATTTGGGCCCCTAAAGAAGTAATGAGTCTAGAAGTCAATTGTCAATGAATGCTAAAACTATTGATGAGAAATTGATAGGAATTTTGTTTTCATTTTATTTTATTTTCTGACAACATCAGAGTGTGCATCTCAATCTGGATATCACTACAGGATGAGAAGACATATAATGTATCCCCTCCTCAAAGGAAATTGGAAGTACACTACTTCCTCTATATCTGAGAGAGATTGCTTCCAGACCCCTTCCATGGATACCCAAATCCTAGAAGTTCAAACTATGTACATGATAGTGTCATATTCCCATATATTCTACACATATCCTCTGTGTATTTTAAATCATCTGTAGGTTACTTATGATCCTGAATACAATGTAAATACTATGTAAATATTTAGTATCTGTACTGTTTAAGAAATAATCAGAAGAAGACCTCTCTATGTTCAGTAAGTATGCTCTCCATGGATAGGAACCCACAGAATGGAAGGCCAACTGCATTCAACCACCTGCGATGGGCTGTTTTTGCCTTTCCAAGAAATTTTGAACCTCGAAATCTAACCAGCAGATGACAGGAAGTGTGAATAGCAGAACACATTAAGCAACACCATAAGGATACAATCAATCAATCAAATCTAGAAAGTGGGAAAAATATGAGAAATCCTACAGAGCAAATATTTCTGCAATAAATGGAGAGAGAGAGAGAGAGAGAGAGAGAGAGAGAGAGAGAGAGAGACTGAAACAAAGAGCCACACTGGGGCCGGGGATTTAGCTCAGTGGTTCTGGCTTCTGCCTGGCAAGCTCAAGGTCTAAAGTTCCATTCCTGGTAACCACACACCACAATACCAGACATGATGGCTCATGCCTGTTATCCCAGGCACTCAGGAGGAAGAGGCAGGAGGATTGCTGTGAGTTCAAGGCTGATCTGCGCTACATAGTGATTTCAGAACCAGCCTGAGCTACAAAGCGAGACCCTGTCTCAAAAAAAGAAAAAAAAAAAAAAAAAAAGCTACTCTAAGGCTGCCCATGTTTTCCTCCTATTTAATCAGAAAGAAATGTTCCTTGAGTCTTCCAGATCATTTGCATTCACATTAGCTGTAGGAAGAAGCTTGTATCTTGGAATTGATCTACTCTATGCTATGTCTTTGGCTGCCATTATTATGGAGTCAAATGTTCCCTCTGGAGAGGTTGGCTATTTTGACAGAGGAACCTGCTGCTGATCAGGAGTGAGGGTCTCCCCAGAGGCTCCTGATGAGGCTGGGGCTCCCAGGTGGGAGCTGGTTATAGCCTATCAGAATTGAGCTGACTGTGGGAGTGTTGTGGCGGGCTGGGTGGAGTAAGGCGACAGGCCTAGAGAAGCTGCTGTGGACTCCAGAGCAGCCCCATGTCATTATCAGTTTACAACGTTAACTTTCTGTTTTAGCATTTGTTCCATGGCCTCCAGTCATTCAGCCAACTTGTGTTAAATTTTGAACAAAAGTTTTGTTCAGTGTCATGATTAGTTGTTCAATGTGGCTTTTTGCTGTGGCATATTTGGCTGTCATAGTACTAAGAACATAAACTTAAATTTGCATTAGAAAAGTGATAACAAAATTTTTCCTTTGTATCTATTTCTCTGACTCCAAAATGGCAACCTGAGGCCTGAACTCTGCCATGGCACTATGGGGGGATGAAGAGTCGGTGTCCTTATACCGGGCACACATTTGCCATCGCTCCTCCCTCATTATGGGTACACCCACTCTGTCATCTCTCTGACACTCAGGCTAAGGGCAGTAGTCATTAATTGATACATTTGAATTGTTAGTTTTCTTTTACAGGAGAAATCTTACTTTGTACCTAGTTTCTTCTTCAAAGAAGAAAAACTGAATGTAAAATATAAGGCTGAAAATTTTCCAGAATGAAGGAAGAGAACAAATGTTGGTGCTTATGAAGACCATTTCTGCTTAAAATACAAACTATTCCTCCCTCTTTATCTATCTTATTTATCATGATTCCCCAATTGACTGTGTTTCAAGAGGATGTAAATGAGATCGCTATCCCATAAGTGCCTTCTAAAATACATTAAATTGTGGAATTGTAAAGTTTTAAAAATTTAACTGGAAATCAAAGGAATATGTTTCAAAAATTTAGTGAAAGCATTCCAAATATATACATTTTTTTCCAACCTAAATAAGAATACAAAAGTGTTCTAGTTCAAATTTAATTGAGTGAGCTGAGATTTTGGAGGAAGAAGACAATATGAGAACTACTAAAACCATCTCACATGTATCTGAAGAAAACACTACAAGTCAGAAAGGTAACTGATCCAAAGTGAAAATTTTCAACAGTTACCTGGGTATTAAACATTTTGAGTCTTAGGACATCATCTATCAGAGCTATGTTTATATCCTATTAAAATGCCTTTCCTGTGTACATCCCCAACAGATGACAATTATTTTAGTAAACTTTCTGTCTTTAGTGTATAAATAAAAAGCAGTTATACTAAAATGATTCTCAGTGTTGTATGTGATACAAAAACACAGTTACATGACTGGGGATTTAGCTCAGTGGTTCCAGTGTCTGCCTGGCATGTGCATGGTCCTGAGTTCGATCCCTGGTACCACATAACCCAATACTAGGGGTAGTGGGTCACACCTGTAATACCAGCACAGAGGCAGGAGGATTGCTGTGAGTTCCAAGAAAGCCTGGGCTGCATAGTGAGTTCAGGGCCATACTGAACTACAAAGTGAGACCCTGTCTTAAAAAAAAATAAAAAAGAAAGACAGACAGAAAGAAAGACAAACAAAAAAAGAAACGAAAACATAGTTATAGATTTCCAAATGTAAGCCTCTGATATAAGAAGAAACAAAGTTATATTAAAGTGATTCTTTGTGTTAAGAGCTGTGCATGATGCAAAAAAATACAGTGGTGGGTTTTGCAAATGTAGGTCTCTGATATTCTAAATGTTATAGTTATAAATCTATCTGTTAAGCAGCTGTAAAGCAGTTCATAGGAACAATTCTGGTTTGAATTGCCAGAAAGAATATACTGTTGGATATAGTGTCAAGGAAGTTATTTCTAGACTTTAGAGAGTTTAAAGATTTTTCTATGGAGTTTGGCATTGACTGAGACAGGACTGCTGTTTTAAATAAAGTATTGGTTTTGACAGCAGCCTATACTTTATGTGTTGTAAACTAGGCTATTTTGAGGTTGGAGCTGTAGAGTTGAGGAGTTTTTTCTATATTTGCTTCAAGAAAAACACAGAGCAGATCACTTCACTCTCAAGTCCAAGAGACAATAGGGTTCTCGGAAGAGCATGTGCAAGTGCTTTGTTCTTTCCAAGAAATGGAGCTGAGGGCTGTGGTACATAGGTACGCAGAACCTGGACTCCTGAGGAAAACTCAGGCCTTAGGGTTCCGTCAGCAGGAATTAAGGGAAAAGAGTCAACAGAGAAAAACACAAAGTTTGATAGTGAAATGGGTGTAAGTGATGAACATGTCAAAGATGGTTCTCAGGTGTTGTTTGGCAGCCTCCCGCTGACTGAAATCAAGCAGTTTAAAAATACACCATGTGTATGGGAAAAACAGTGAATTCTTATGTAGGTTCGGTTACAAATTAGAGAGACTTCCCAAGAGCAGTGTACTTTGTTCAGCTTCCAGGCAGGGGCTGGGGCTCAGGTAAGGACCAGGAATGGCCCGTATGAGAGTCGTTATGCACAACCAAGGAGCACTCCTTGGATACTGAACTGAACAAACAACTAGTTTTAAAAGCTTATGAGGAAAATTTTCTGATTATTGTTTAAAAGTATAAAGACTGGGGCTCATTGGTTAGCAATACACTGTCCTCTGAAGTCATTTTAATGGTGTTAAAATATTAAATGGAGTGATGAGCTCTGGAAATCTGTAATGTGGTGCTTGGTTCTCTCCCAGAATTATCTATTATAGCATTTGTTGCAAAATTTGTAATTATATCTTTAAAGAAAAGAACATTTATTTCAAAGATGAGAAGTAGTGCGAGCCCTTCATATGAATATGGTCCCTCTGAGTACAGAGTCCAATCAGGCAGACCTTGCAGAGCAGCTAGTGGTGTTCATGGCTACTCTGGTGAAGACACCTACTGCTTTGCCAACCATTAAAAGTACAGCGCACACAATCACGTACAGATTGCCAAGGATTGTTATTCTGTTTACTATTTCCAACACCATTATGAAATCTTCTGAGGATAGATTATGGCTAACCAGTGAGTCCCAGTCTTGTACTGTTCATTAGTTGGTTAACTTATTTCTTTACTAGAAGGCAACTTCTGTAAGAGCAGAGGCTCTGTCCAGCTTGTTCTGCCTTTGTATTCTCAGTGTTCAGCATGATATCTGGCTCCACAAATACTGTTGAATGGATGATGTTACTTAAGATCCACTGATTCCTTGACTCTATCAGTACCTGTTTACGGATTGCTTTGAGGATTGACCTTCTCTATACCAGGAATTAGACAGTAGTAAAAGGGAGGTACCATCCAGGTGCTAATCCAGGAATTGCTGGGTTTCCGTCTAAACTGAGATAAGAAGCAGTACTAGAAGGTCAGTTTCCTCCATCACTAAGCACAGTGACTGACTAGGACGGCATTTCTATTGCAGGAGGACTTTCTTGATGAAGGACGCAATGCACTGTTTGCCCTTCTGAGACAGACTCCTCATCTCCCCCTACACTGCAGCTGAACTAGTGCCCCTGGGCACTTTCCACTGTGAGTAGCACCAACATAGGAGGTAGAAAGCTTAGTAACACCGGAAAACATATAGGTGAATGAAGGAAAAACACATTTAAAAATAGAAAATGTTGCATCAAACACTATAATAAAAAGTTGTGGGACAGGGTGAGGGATGCAGCTCAGGAGTGTAGTGCCTGCCTGGCAAGAGCCAGAGCCAGGGATACATGGCAGATAGCAGAAATTATAGGGACACAAGGCATTGTGGGAGATAATGGTGAATTGTGGGATCCAGTGAAACTGTGGAAAATATGGAGTTATGGAAATAACAGAGACTTATGGGAAACAATAGCATTATTCACAGGGTGAGAGACAGTGTGAATTGTGTGTGACCATGGAATCATGGAAAACTGCAGAAAACAATGAATAATTGTAAGAAACAGAATTATTGAATTCTGAGAAATACAAAAGCAGCACTGAGTTTTAAAAAGATGAGAGACTGTAGTTTTGGAAAGGTGACTTATTTTATCAGGATCAATTTTAAATTTAGTTTGTAATTTTAAGAAAGCTATTGAGTTATGTCTGCTAAGCTGGATTCTGACAGCAGCAATTTACGTGATATTATGGTAGAAGTAGTAACCTCCAAGTTCTGAGGTCTGGAATGATTACTCCAGACGTCTCCATTCTCTCCCCACAGGGCTTGTGCAGCCACACGTGAAAAGCTGGACACTGTGGCTCAGAACATTTGTCACCTCTGCTGTACCTATGAACCTTCCTTTAAATTCTATTTTAAGCAACTGTGAGTCTCTCAATTTTCATGGCATTTTTGATAGTCATTTCAGAAAGAAAAGAGGAAAAGCAACATATCTATTTTGATGAATAGTATTTCTTCTTTTTTGTGCTTTACTTTCCCATTAAGTGACAGGAAGTCTTCTCATTTATCAGAAAATGGACTGTTCATCATTAATCATGAATCAATGTGATGAAAATGCTGGCTTTATCTTGGAAGTATTATAAATATAAATCATGGGCTTTAGAGCGAACAAAAATATTTGCATGTCTTTGGCCAAGAGCTGAGGGCTTCATACACTGCATTTCTACATCAGTAATTTAGTTCTTTATTTCATAAGTGTTTATAATTATAACCAGGGCGAACTCGTGGATGTAATTCAGGACTCTTTCACCCCCATCTGTAATAATTTCCACATGTTGCCTCAGAAATGCAATGCCTCTCTCTTTTCTCCCTTTGAAAGGCTGTCAACTTTTAAAGACATTTGAGGATATTTTATTTTTAAATAGGGAGAACAGTGTGATAGCTGATTTCTCTTTCGAACTTTTTATGCTATCTTTAACTGAAAGCTGGCAATCACTAGAGACAAAAGATATTACTTCTCCTTTCCGGAAATCAATGAGTAACAGCAGAGAGTAAGAACCAGATCTTATATTATAGCACAGAGAAAGACATTTAGAGGAAAGGTATGGTGGCTGGTAAGATAAGCTGGAGGAAGAGTAATTAAGATTGTCACTACCCAGCTACTCTGTGTGTGTGTTTCTTGTTTAAAACTTGAAATTATATATCCTTGATACAAAACTTCAAAAGTTTTAAAGTCTCCAAACTAGAAGCCATACTTCCCATTACCAATGTTCCTCTTCCTTCTCAGGGATGTTATGTTACAATTTTCCAATATAAAGATAATTTGTTTTTAGAAGTAAACATGGGTCTTAAGCTCAAATTATTTTCCTCTAATATTTTTTAATGTTGAATGTAGAAACATTCCATTCCAACCAGGCCAGGAAACAGTGGCAAGATCTGGATAGGGGTGTGGGTTAGTCTAGGTCTTTGTGAAGATTCCCCAAGATGGTGTTAAAAGTGGAAAGATGTCAGTAGGTGAATGTTGTAGGAAAAGCTGGAGACAGATCTGGGCAAGCCTGGACTGCCTTTAGACCTCAAGCCAAGTGTGGCTCCGCATGAAGGAATGGGGGAAGAATGCTAGTGGAAGCAACCTAGGCTGTGGATCAGGCTAAAGAAGCTTTGATGAAGCTTCCTGGAAGCTTTAGGGGCAGAGTCCATCACTAGCGCAGTTGTGCCTCCCAACAACTGGCTGCCATAAGCCCCCACACACTCAGTCATCCATGAAAATGCCACAGTGGATTTCAGGGGCCTGGTCACTCATGCCCCTACAATCAGAGGTCTGTGAGGTACATACACTTTAATGGTTGCTATAGGCCAAGATAGATGCTTCTCCTCTTCCCTTGTACCAGTCTTTCATTTGCATCCAAAGCCAGTTTAAGAGTTGATGGCACTATCTGTCCATCTAGCCTTGTCCCTTTTTTCTTTCATGTTGGTAATGAAACCCAGAGCCTCATACTTACCAGGCAAGTGCTCTACCATTGTGCAACACTCGCAGCCCCAGCCTTGTTTAGTCTTTATTTGCTTCATCTAACTAGCTGGGAAGCTGTGCATAATCCACAGTCCATTTCCTGAAAGTGTATATCATTGCTTTGAACTAATTTTTCTGTTGCCATTATGACATTGTTGGTAAAGCAACCTTTTCAATTGCTAAGAGAAACTGGTGGATATGATGATCGAAATCAAGTTTTAGTGCTCAGAAGCAGCACATCATGTTAACAAATATTCCACCCAAGATGGGTTCTGCTACGGCCTGCCTCTTTGGTGATGTAAATTTGGCCTGTATACCTGTACAACAAAAGGCCAGGGCCAAAATACAAGAGAGCAAGTTGGTGAAGGAAGAGACAGAGAAGACTCCTGCCTAGTGCTGAAAAATAACAAACCTTCGTAATAAGAGTTCTCCAACTCTGCTAAACCTTCTCTAGGCTTAGTGTGGCCGAACTGCAGTGTTTCCAAAATATCTCTGAGTAGAGAAATAGGAACACTCTATTTGCATATATTTCAACTAGACCTTGTCTCCTATTTCATGATTTGTTCCAGTTTGTGTGAGAAGTGGAGATTAGGAAACTTGGCACATTCATGAGATTGGACTATAATACCTGCCCGTGAAATTAAAGCCGGGGAGGGGTGGACTGTCTGCTCAGTGTGGATGTCCACTTACTCACACAGCTCCCCTGATAGCTGCAAAGTGAGCCTCAGAGTCAACTTACCAAAACCCTGCCCAGCTTTTCTTCCTTTTTTTGAACTCTCAGCATTTTCAAGAAAGTTTCAATAAGCACAGTTCAACTCTTTTTTCTACTTCCACAGCTCTTTTTGAAAGAGTTACCAGCAAGAGGCTCCGAAAATAGCTCACCTTTCTGGGGTCCAAGAAGTGGCTTATTACAAGGAACCTCCCTGCCCCACTTGATTTCAGTAAAAGTCCTGGATGACCCCTTTGTCAGCCTAGGACAGGGTCAGACGCAGATTCCCCAAATTCCTGTGCTTTGAACTCCTTGACCACGGATGAACTGGAACAAAATACTTAGTAACCAAAGTTTGGTCTGGCTTCTCTCCCCCTGGGTACCAGGTCTTTGCCTGAGCCAGCGCACAGCCCCTCTTTTTTTTTTTTATCTTTATTGGTACATTAAATATACACATCATGATTGCACTCCATAATGGGGATTTGTACCAGTATAAGACACAACTTAATTCTCATTTTTTCCCATAGCCCTACCCACCCTACCACCCCCCCATATACATAAAATTTGTTTCCTTACTTTTTTGTTACAATCTCAGCATTTTCCCCCTTCACCCTATTTTATATTGAGCATTTTCTATTTCACAATATATAACATACAATGCTAGGACTCATTTACATCTTTATTTTCTCATACCAGCCTGGCCTCTGGGTTAAATCTTCTCTGACCTACTCGCCCATGGCGTTCTCAGTCATTCTGGTTCCCTATGTATGGGTCTTTCTAGCTCTATTTTTGGCTCCCAAAAAGCAAAAAATATTTGCCTACACTTTGAAATACTTGTAGATCTTATAGTTGGCATGTTCTTATTACAATGGTCCCTTCTCCTCTAGAAATGACCCTAATAATCTTTCATTACTAAATCTGGCTTTGTTTTCTTTTATTCAACACTGTCTTAGTCACTTTCTCATCAGTGAGACACAATGCTGGACATCATCAATCTAAGGATGGAGAGGTTTATTTAGCTGACAGTTTGTACAGGTTTCAATCCGTAGCCAGCCGGCTCCAAGGCGGGGCGGCACAGCAGAGAAGGGGCTTATGCTGTGTCCACTGGTTAGAAGAGGGAATCAAAGAAGGTGTAGGGAAGGACATAAACCCTTTCAGACCACGCCCTCAGGACCACGCCTCTCTTTTGACCAAATCCCACCTCCTGACACCATGTGAGCCGTAAACCCCCATAATCTAATCAGCTTCCAAAACCACCGCCTTTACTTACATGAGGCTTTATGGGGACACTTAGATATGAAACATAACACTTGCTAATCTCCCACTTCTCAGTAGCGGCAATGCAGGTAGCTGTCTCTTAAAGACCCTTCCCTGGAGTTGCGTATTTTTTTTTTTTTTACAATATTTGTAGTTACTTCCTTTGTTCCTATCCTTATTTAACACACAGTTTATAGGTTGTTCTCTGTTGTGTGTACAGGCTGTGCAGGCTTCCCTAGGATTTTATAGTGCTTTCAGCGTTTATACAATCAATTCCCTGTGGATGGCCATTTAGGTTGCTACACAAACTCTAATTCAATGACTTGCACACATCTGTCATTTTCCACATGTGAGTGTGTCCATAAAAGAAATACCAGTTTAGGGTTTTCTGGGCAGGACACATAGGGAATTCTAATTTCGGTAGATAGTACTGAAAATGGACCAAAGCTGAGATTTACTGACTCAAGGTTTGCATTTTGTCAAAGCCCCAGGTGATTTGTGTGCCCACTGGAGTGTGAGAAGCCTTCTCTACAGAGAGTTCTCCCTGCTGGCCTCAACTGACCCACGAAGGGGTTGGAGACTGAGGGTGCTACTGAAGAGTCTCAGCTTCTGGAGCTGGGGGCGGCTGCGATGGTGAAGCCAGAGAATGCACTGGAAATTACAGTACCTTTATTCTCCCTCTTTTCCATCATTAGTTGAATGAATACAGTTGGAGGAAATGAAAGAAAAAGTAGTATTTTATTATGTATATGGGGGGGGTGGTAGGGAGGGTAGGGCTATGGGAAAAAAATGAGAATTAAGTTGTGTCTTATACTGGTACAAATCCCCATTATGGAGTGCAATCATGATGCGTATATGTAATGTACCAATAAAGATTTTTTTAAAAAGTAGTATATTTTAAACAGCAACAATAAGTGTGTTTTATGACATGACCCAGTAACTATGGAAGCTTATGAGCTTCCCTACTCCTTTGTATTTCACAACATTTAAGTGTATGTAAATTTGAAAAGATAAGAGATAACACGAGAGACCAGTTGAACAGAAGTTTCAAAATAGATTTTTTTTTTCTCCCAGAGAGAGAGAGGTTGAATCCAGGACTGTACACATGCTAGGCAAGCACTGTAGCACTGAGCTATCCCATCCCCTGGAGCTGTAAAATAGATTTGATTGTAATATAAACTTTCCTCTATAATATTCACTTAAAAACATAAAAGTGCCCAAATCTTGCAATTTCCAGAGGAATACTCCTATTTCATATCTTTTAATTATTTTCAATGCTTTGAACTATAGCAACTCAGAAAAAACAGATAGTAAACACATCTCCAGTTTTTATTGTACCTCCACAAACACACACCTCATGCCTTAGTCCTTTCTCTGTTACTATAATAGGATACATGAAACTGGATCATTTATAAAGTAGAGGTTCATTTTGATTCACAACCATGGAAGTTGTAATCATGGTACTGGCAGCTGCTTGGCTGGAATGTGGAAGAGGCAAGAGAATCACCATGAGTTTGAGGCCAGCCTGCACTACATAATGAGTAAAAGGCTAGTCAGAACTACATAGCAAGACTATCTCAAAGGGGGAGAGGGACAGATGGAATTCATTTTAATTTTTAATGTTTCCCTAGTTATATTTGTAGATTTTATGATTCTGAGTTCATATGATAAGTAATATAAGGTAAAAGAAATTATTCTAGTTTGCAATAATCTGTCATCTTCTATGTCTTTCAAAACCATGATTCTTAGTGTCTGAGAAAGGAGCTATAAGTGCCTAAGTAAAAGTTTCATATTCTTACATTTGAATTGGAAGAGTCATTATGATCTCTCTCTCTGTCTCTCTCTCACTTGCGCGCGCGCGCGCGTGTGTGTGTGTGTGTGTGTGTGTGTGTGTGTGTGTTCCTCCCCCATAGCCATCAGCCGTGGGCAATTAAAATATTCTAGAAATGAGAATTGACTCAGTAACAGTGAGCATGTTCTAGAGGCAAGACTGATCTTGAAATACAAATTCTCACTACAAGAAGCACAGAGCTTCTTAGAAAAATAACTAAAATAACTAATTCTAAGCCTGGGCATGAGCCTGGGACATCTATGATACAGGATACCAAGGATGCTTTCAAAATGATTAGAATCATGTCACAAGACTCAGGAGCCATCCTGATGAGGTTCCAACTGGTTGACTATAGTATCATTTGAGCTTTAATAACAACAATAACTGCAATAGATTGAAATTTATCATGTATGTTTAAATGTATGAGTTCATAATCATATTTATGATGAGGAGAAGGATGATAATTGGTCATCTTTAGAAAAGGATGGAAAACCAATTTATTATCTTAAAAACTAATAAATAAACAACGTGAATCAAACATTACATTACCATCACTCTTGTTCAATAGAGTTCTGGGAACACTAGTCATAGCAATTAGACAAGAGAAATAAATAAAAGGAGTAAAGACAGGAAATGAAGAGGTTAAATGGTCATCATTTGCAGATGACATGACATTATATATAGGAGACCTCAAAAACTCTACCAAAAGACTTCTAGACTTAATAACTGACTTCACCAAGTAGCTGGATACAAGATCAACACTTATAAACCAGTAGCTTTCCTGTATGTGAATAACAGAATCACTGGGTGAGAAATTAGGGAAACAACACCTTCACAATAGCACAACCAAAACCAAAATACTTAGTAATCAGTCTAACAAAGTAAGACCTCTAATTTGAAAACTACAGCACTCTGAAAAAAAGAGATCAAAGAGGAGATCAGAAGATGAAAAGACATCCATTGTTCTTGGACAAAATGAATGAATACAGTGAAAATGGCCACGTTCCAAAACCTGTAATATAGATTTAATGCAATCCCAATCAAAATTCCACTGACATATTTCAAATAATTAGTGAAAACAATCCTAAAATTTAATTTGAGCAGAAGAGACCTAGAATAGCAAAGGCAATTCTGGACAACAAAGGCAAAGTAGGAGGGCATCACAATCCCTGACCTGAATTTATACTGCAAAGTTACTGTGATAAAAAAAAAAGGCACAGTACTGACAGAAGAACAGACCTGAAGATCAATGGAACAGATTAGAAGATGCAGAAACAACTCCAGATATAATCAGCTACTTCATCTTTGACAAAGGAGCCAAATATCCTCAACAGAGAAAGAATAGCCTTTTAAATAAACAGTGCTGGAAAATCTGGGCTCCACTTTGCCAGAGATTAAAACTGGACTCATATCTTTCACCATGTAGTAACCTAAAATTTAAATGGGTCAAATATCTAAATGTTAAAAAAGAAACACTAAATCTGCTGGTAGTTAGTCTAGGTTGAACACTTGAAGACACTGGTGTAGGAAAAGACTTTATAAAAAAAACCTTGGTGGTACAGGAACTAGCACAAAGAATTAATGACTGGGATCCCATGTTATTAAAAAAAAAAACTTTTACAAAGAAAGAGAAACTATCAACAGAACAAAGAGACAATCCATAATGAGGGGAAAATTGTTACCAGTTGTTCTTAAGACAAAGTACTACTATTGTTTTTCAGACAAAGGACTACTATCTAAAACAAATTTTTAAAAAACTCAAAAAAAATCAGCCCCTCAAATTTAAAGAACCAATTAAAAAATGGGCATCTGAAAGGCACAGACATTTTTCAGATGAAGAAGCAGAGGCAGCTAAGAAACATATGAAGAAATGTTCAACATCACTGGTCATTTGAGAGATGCAGATTAAAACAACCCTGAGATTCTATCTCACTCCACAAAGAACGGCTGCTATCACGAAATCAGCCAACAACAAATTCTGGCTAGGCTAAAGGGAGAAAGGAGCCCTTTCTTCACTGTTGGTGGGAATGTAGACTGGTGCAACTACTGTGGAAATCAGTGTGGAGTTTCCCCAAAAAACTAAAACTAGAGGTTTCATTTGACCCAGCTATCCATCTATGTACATATGCATAATATCCATGTTTTTAGTGGCAGTTTGCAATAGATTAATCTTGGAAATAGCCCAAATGCTCATTAACCAGTGACTAAAGATTTAAAAAGAAATACATAAAATGGAGTACTACTCAGTAATAAAAAGATAAACCAGAATCATTGGTAGCTAAATGGATGGACTTTGATACCATACTCTTAAGTGAAATAAGTAAGACATATATGTGTAAATATCAGATTATTTCTCTGGTGTAAGAAACAAGTGTGAATGAGGTCTCAAATGTGCAATCGACATTGTAAAATAGAAAGAAAATGCTCAAAGGGGAAGGGAACTGGGAGGGGTACAAGAAAGAATGGAAAGAAAAAATGTGAAAAGAAGGAAATAATGGAAGCAAAGCTTGTTTAAATAGAGAGAGGTAGAGAAATGAGAAAGAGGGGAGGAGAATGGGAAAAATAATAACCAAGATATCTCATGTACAGGTACAAATTCCCTATGATGAATGTGATCATAATATAGACCTAAACTGTGTCAATAAACTCAATGAATAAACCTAACAATAACAATAAAAAGGCTTCCTGGCACTGTCCTCTTCTGCACGCACTGCTGGTAGACTGCACTGTGTGTGTGGGGGAGGGTCAACTACATTCGCTGACTGGTCTCCTCTAGGTCCTAAGATGCTGCCTAAAGTTATTGCTTCCTGGGGTAGTTTGCTGATGTTGATTTTCTGTCCTTTAAAAAACAAACAAACAAACAAACAAACTAATTTTGCTTTCATTGTTATAACTGTGGCTTTAACTTTATGTTGTTGTCTGAAAGGATGTGTAACCTGTATTTACTGACTAGATTTACATAGTGCTCATACATAGTTTTTATTTGGGGATTTTTGTCACTAGATGTGCTTTCTTTGGTTTGGTGGCATAGTGGTGACTATTGCTGCCTTCTGGATGTGCATGCTTTGTGGCTGGATGTAGTCAGTTGAATTTTCTCTAGTGATGGGTCTTGTTCTTTTTTAATTGGCTAAGACGCATCCAGCCAGTACAGTATCCCATTTCTGGTCTCTTCAGCCAGAGGATAAATGGTGTCTGTAAGGGAATCTAAAAGGTCTAAAGCAGTCATCCCAGCTAGCCTCACAAACAAGTAGGACTGAAGAAGTATAATCCAGTTTAACTGTATGTGAAGTGATTACAACTATCTTTGAGCACTGTTAATTGAAGTTGAGAGGTCATCATGTACATTGTGAAGAACACAAATTCTAAGAACACAAACTCTAATTGCCATCTTGCCATTTCAAAGGTCTTTGAAGATGTGTGAAGCTATGAAGCTTTGGCAGTGCTCCAGAAGCAGCTGGCTGCAGGAACTGGACTTAGTAGTGAAGACTGGCCGTGGAGATGTGTGAAGCTTGAATGTGGGGTGAATGGAGATGGACCCACTCTTCCTCTGGCAGGCACTGAGAAGGAGACTGCACATCCAGGAAGAGATGAAATAGTCTCTGAAGTACACTGATATTAATGTTTTCTTTATCTACTCTGAGACAAAGTTTTCACAGCATGACTAACCTATGCTAATGTCTTAGCTGCTGGAAATATTTTAAAAATCCGTACTGGAGTTGGATTAGTAATTTTGGGTTAGCTCTTTCTTTACTCCTAATAAAAAGAAATTGTGAAAAATCCTCCACATATGTATTAACTGTGTGCCTTTTAATCCATTTCACTACAGTTTATTGGATCAACTGATGATATAAATACTTGATAATTTAAAATAAATATGGCTGGCTATAGGTAAGGGAGAAGGGGCCAATATGTATTTGTTTCATCAAGTGGTGTTTCCATTTTCATCCAAGGCTTCCCCAAAGAGGATGGCTTAGGGGAGAAGGAAGCACCTCAATGCCTTGAAATCTGGAGTAACCAGAACGGCCTGCTTCTCCCCCTCCAGCCCGAGGACCCTCCGTGAGGCCCAGGACTCTTGCTGAAGTTCATTCATCGTCTTCTCTCATATCTACTTGCTATTAATGGAGACCCCAGAAACAAACCAAAGAATTTCAATCTCTGCGCACACACACACACACACACACACACACACACACACACACACACACACACACATTATATAAATTGTACTTTGAGATTGACTATGCTGAAAGTGTATGAGTTTTCTTTAAAAATGATAGAAGAGCCATTCCGTGAATGTCGGCTTTGAATCTAGATTTATTTTCTTCTTCACTCTACTGAGATCCTTTATAATATGCTATAAAACAAGGCCTCAATTTCCTTAACCTATACATATCTAGAGGTATTCAAAAGCTGTCTTTAAAATGCTGGAATCTACAACATCTGAGACCCAGAAGATGGGCTTCAGCCTCATATATGGGAAGGCTGTTAAAAGCCTAAAGCCCATGTCAGAAGTGCACACTTTTCCTTCATTCTAGAAGCCTGTTATCATTTGTGTGAGATGCGTCCTGGTGAAGATAGGCCCGGGGAGGCTGATCAGAGCTGCTGAGACATGGCGAGAAGTGCACAAAGCAGAAGCAAGTCGGGGGAGGTTCTGCCAGGGTGATGAGGCACACATCAGATCAGGGTTTACCTGCTCAGCAGATACCAACCCCCTCCAATGCCATTCAGAGAACTGCCTTAAATATGCAAGGCCCTGCAGAGGGGGTGTCAGAAAACAATCAACAAGAATTCTCTGAAGTCATGTTAAAAGAAGAAGAAAGAGCATAAAACCCCACTCCCTCCAAGCTGGGTGTTGTACAGTAGAATTCTCTACCATGCTAGTATAGCTGTACTTACTGTCCAATATGACAGCCACTAACATCTCATGGCTCCTGAGCACTCAGTGTGTAACTAGTGCAGGAAAGGACCTCATTTTAATTAACTGAAATGCATATCATCACATGAGGCTAGAAGCTGTTATCCTGGACAGCAAAGCCTCAGATAATTTTATGAGGGTAATAAAGTATGATTTGGTTGACATGCATTCAAACTCAGCCTCTTCAGGAAGCACCTCTTAGCACCTTTCTGTCTGTTCAAGCCTGTGTCCCTGAGCATGTGTGTCGCTCAGAGTATGTCTGTGTTCCAGCTTGTCTCTCTCTGTCATGCTTGACATATGCATATGTCCATCCTCTGCAAACGGACTTGTTTTCTTTCTTCCCAGTGGATTTCTTGCACAGAGAGCCAGAAATCAGGGCATTGGGCCAGCACACTACCCACTCCCCCAGCCCGGCTTAACTCCAAGAAAATGAAAGTCCCTTGGGAGGGATTTGCTGAGACAGATCTCGCCAGCAGGGAGGGCTGGGCCAGTCGTCTTAACAAACTGGGCTGGTGGCTACCTTCTCCAAACAAAAGGCCTGATGAACCAGAATTACTTACAGATGGGAATATAGCTCAGTGGCAAAGTGGGGTCCTGAATGCGTAATAACTTGACAACAGCTACTTCACATTTACCTTAAGCCAGAGATAGGTGCCTGCTGAAAATCAAACACAGGATCCTAAATTTGTTCACTGATTTACTTTAATGTCCTGCAAACAGCAATTCTGGGGTCTTGTGCCTAATTAGGAACTTGGTCCAGGATGTAAGCTGTGGTAAACCATTGTGTCCAAGTTTTGCTGCCCTGCTTTGGATCATAGCATGGCTTGCAGATCACAAAATCTGCTGGTAACAGCTAAAAGCTAGATCCACAGTGCATGAAAAGGGGAATGTGTATATATATTAATAAAATGATTCATTAAAAGCATAGGTTAAGTGGATATATACACCAGACCTTAAACTTGAGGCTGAAGATGCAGAAAGGACGAAACAAAACACATGTCTCCCAGTTGCTCACTGTCCTGTGCAAGAAAGTGAAAAGACTGCAATCATTCAATAGGCTGTGGCGAGACTGACAGAGGAGTCAACACTATCTTGTGGTTTTGGAGCCTGGGTTCAGCTTTGGGTTTCACAAGGGCCTTCCTGAAGGAGGTGGCCTAGATGCTGGACCTGAAAGCACAGTAGGGGATCTTTGAGGTTGCTTTTGAAGGATATGATAATTTAAACTATGACCAGTGAGTAGGGGCATTTGTCTAGATGCATAGAAGTAGAAGCATGGTATCTTGGGAGGGACCAAGTGGGATATCCTGACCCTCAGTGTGTCAAGTGATCTTCTTAATAATAACTCAGAGTGCACAGAACAGAATGATCTAAAATCAGAAGTCAAAAGAACATTTTTGCCTCAATGTTTATGGTCCAGAGACAATCATGGTTAGCTGTTTGATGTATTCCTCTAGACTATAACTTTATGAGATAGCTCTTTGCATCAGGACACACCCTGGCAGCTGACTTGTCTTTCTTGTTGATACACAATTTTAGCATAAAAGGTTCTTTCTGGATACTGGTTGTTATGGTCTTGTTGGGAGGTTTGGTCTTAGAACCTCACACCTTAAATCCCATCTCACCTACAGCTATGTCCCACTTGAACCCTGGATGGACTCCCCCGAGCAGGGCTGACTTGGAAGTCACTCAAATGTTCCCTTTAGCACCTCACTAATCAAAATGTGGTTCATGTTCCAGCAGCAGCATGGACGTTGACTAGATCTGAGTGTGCGAGTCTCTAAGACCTCAGGCCGTCTGTTCATACATGGTACTTCCAGAAGCTCTGGCTGAGTCAAGCAGTACCCTTCCCTCCCAGAAACCCAAACACTGATGTTTGGCCTTAGCCCGGCCAGCCCTTCCTTGTCCTTCACATTGGTTCTTGCTTTTGAAATCGCCCTAAATAAAAAGTGGTGAACTTCTGAAAGCTCTTCTTGCTTTTACTAAGAGCTTCTTTCTGACTCTCTTCCTGGTTCTCCTTGGAATTGTCACTCTCACCCTGCCATGGGGCTAGAATGGAAGCTAAAACTATTGGAAAGTGACAAGCATCTCTGGAAACAGGACAGTGCTCACAGAAGGGTGTGATATGTGATTTACTTCATTCTTCTTTTCTCCTGTTTATTTAATTCTCAGTTCATACAGCTGAACTAGTCCTGGCTCTGGAAGGACTTGGGGAAATGCTGATGTTCCAACCTCACTGTATTACTCCTCCACTGTTGCTAAAAACAATGTGTCACTGTCGCTGGGAGATTAAGAGGATCTGTATAAGCTATTTTGTTCTTCCTTCTCCAGTGTGGTTTGTCAAAGGGCTTGGTGCCAAATCCTCTCCCTGCTTTTGTATATCATTTTATAGTGCATAAGAATAAGATTTAAAAAGCATAGAATGGCTTAATAGTGCTGAATGTATGCCAAAACCCACTTCATAACAAATACGAGTTTTAGATCAGACAAGCAGTTTTAAACCTCCTGTGGAACTTCTTGGCATGTCCTTATTTTAATCTGGCAGATACTCAGGCAATACTTAGAGCTTGTCTTTTCTTAGTGGCCTGAAGTGTTTCACAATAATTGCAAGAAGTGCTCTTTTCCTTAGCTCTCCCGGATTCAGAACACTATGATTTTAATCTCACCAAGATAGCAATCCTGAGCACTGGCTGACGCTACTGTCTTGGTGCTCCTGATAACCAGAGGCCTTCTTCAGTGTCTTTGAGACACAAGCGACTATTAAATTGTAATGATCTGAGATGTTATCCTACTTACAAGCAGACAAACTAGCTTGTCCCAGTTTCCCAGAGGGAAGCAGAATTCAGGAACTCAGGCCTGAGACAAGAGACTTCATGAACTTCCCTTTTCATGTGGATTCCTTTTGTTGCCAAGTCCCATAGAGTGATGTGGCCTAGGTAGATGCTGTGCATGTGGCACCTGAGGGTCGAAGCCCAGGAATCCTGAACTCAGGAAACTTCCAACTGCAGAAGCAAATCTGCTCAACCTTTGCCATGAGGGCAACTTTATCTTGTTACAGCACTCGGGAACCCAATCTGCCCTCTGCCTCAGAGAGACTCATCTCTGTCTTCCAATACAGGCTTCTGCACAGACATTGCTGGAAAGATGATCAGAGACAAAGTCTGTCAATTTCTTGCTCAAAAGATGGGCAGAAATACAAGACATCTATAGAGAATCATCTTTCAACACCACCATCCCCATCAGTGTCTATTCAGATTATCCCTACTCTAAAATAGCACTCCCACAGCACGTGCCACCTCTTCTACTTTCTTTTTCTACACAGCACCTATCACATCCTGATATCACATTACATTCAGGTTTAATTGCAGTGTTGGCACTTTGTGATAAATAAGTGGGTTTGTCACTTCACCATCACTGTATCTAAGAAGTAAATGTCAAATGGGAAGATCATGTGTGTCTTTATTGACTAACTTTTCCCAAAAGAATTTTCCAGTCTCTTCTCCATAATAAGGTGCCCCTAGATCATGCACAGGTTCCAAAGTGCCAGATTCCTTGATCTCTCTATATTCAAAAAGATGGCGCCAAGTCTAGATGTCAGCCTGTGGTGTAAAGCAGACACTTCACTTAGTCCTTCATTGGGAATAACGCAGAAAGGAAAGGATTGATCGCTGGGATTTGTCTTTTGGGAGTAAGTTCAAGGCCTCAGTTACTTCATGTCTTGCACTCCTAACCATGAGGAACCAGAAGCTTGGCACCCAGTGCCTTGGGAACATGTTCCTGATGGTATAGAAAGCAAACCATAGGCCTGAGAATTCAAATCAGACATTGAGAATTATAAAACCTTTATTGCAAAAGAAGAGACCACTCATTAACCAGGGATTGAGAACTTCACAATCAAAACTACAGTTTGTTCTTCAGAGCTGAGCATAAAACCATCCCATCACACCGGTCACATCCCTCCATCACTTATTTAAGAATGACTTGTGGCAGGCCAGGTGGTACATGCCAGCAATCCCAGCTACCCAAGAGGCTGAAGTGGGAAAGATTGCAAATTTGAGGCAAGCCTGGACAACTTAAGTATATCCCATCTCAAACAAAAAATTAAAAGGGTTAGGGATGTAGCTCAGTGGTAGAGCCCTTGCTTAGCATGTGTGAGGCTCTGGTTCAATCCACTTGCCATGGAAGAAAAAAAAAGAATGACTTGATTTATAAATAAGCTTCCAAGAATTAAGCAGATATGTCCATCTAAAACAAGGAGAATTTCAGATATCTGTTCAGATGCAAGAAGAATGCCAGCTATTGAGCTTTTGTCCCTTAGTCCAAATCACTCTTTTGCCTTGCTAATTGATATTGGGCTAGACCTTGAAGGGTCACTTCCGTGATGTGGTAAGACCGAAGGAAAGAGAAGTGTGCTCCTTCTTGCTTGCTGAGATTCTTGGCACTGTGGAGCCAGGAATGATGTTGCCCAACAGCTAGTTCCAACTCCTATTGTTTCCCCTACATCACCAGAACCAGCCCTATCACACTCACTCAGCTGTATCAGCGACATGGAAAAGTACCCCTCCCCACCAAACTCTGGGTGGCACCTCCTGAGGAGCTTCCACCAACCTTCTAGGTTCACACAATCCCCACATTTCCCCGGTACCAGACAAGTCCTAGTGGTAGTGCCTTCCTGTGGTTACAAGATAACTCAGGATTCCTTTTGCTTGTTTTCAGTCTTGCAACACCAGTTTAGTCAATTCCTTTATTAAATTCATTCTGTTAAAATAACTGGCATGGGGTCAAACTGATGAGATTAGGACTGAAGGGGGCATGACATTGAAGATTGGTGGAAGGTTGTACCAGTTGCTCATATGAGAAAAATATGAATGATTATTTGTTAATTGACCTCTTTAAATTTCAGAATAGATGATAAAAAGTTTGATTGACTTTTGAAAGACTGACGCCATTCACAACGGTAGCAGCTTCCCTTCCTTACTCCGAGTTATATTTTCCCTACTGATTTCACTGCACCAATGAAGAACAGGCTACTGAGTGCTTTATGTATTGTGGGTTGTAAGCACGGAATCTCAAGGTCTCATTACAATTTTAGTACATAAGGGCCATGTATAAAGGGCTGTGCATTTGTCATCATATCACAGAAAGCCATTCTATACTGGATGCCACCATGTTCTATTTTGTTTTTGGGATGACAGGCATTTCCACAAAAATGCATACAAGACTAGTGGGAAAAAAAGACTAGCAGAAAAGGATGCAGAAACTTAAATATCACATGGCTGCTCTTATATGAGAATCCTAAAGTGTAAATATTTTAAAGAGCAAAATAATTGATAATAGAAAACAGGGAAGTAGACATTTTGTAAATAAGAAGAGGATTGAGAGATGCAGGAAAGGGAGGGAAAGTAAAAAAAGGTATTAAGATGCACCAACTCCCCATGACGAATGTGTTCACTATGTATCAAGAACACGTATTTAAAAAAAAAAACTAGTGGGAAAAGGAATTATTCTCAGAAATGCAAGGGAAAGGAGATATTAGCGCAAATCATAAGTTTGCATTTCTGATTTTTGTGTCCAAGAAATCTTCGACAACAGTGTTTTCTGGATTTCCTCTGGCAGGATTAGCTAATCATAGCTGGTTTCCTTGGAGGTTGGGGTTGTGATGTTTAAGTCAATATTTCACACCTGAAAACAGACAATATACATCTGACTTCTAAAATAGCTTCAGACAGAGATGTAATAGGCCTCTTGAGAAAAGAGCACAACACCACCTACAGACTGACCAAAGCCACTGAACTTGAGTTCATCCAGACCTCTGGATCCAGATGTCAGTGAAAGGGAGTAAAAGGACAAAAGTCAGCCCTGAGCTATTCATCAATAAGAAATAGCAAAATCCAATTACTGAGAAATTTTATAGGCTGAATGGCTTTCATTTTTCAAGAGATAAATTATAAGAAAAGAAACAGATGGTGGAATACCTACAGATTCAAAGAAATTTAAATGACATAACAAGTTTTCACAAATGAACAAGACCAAACTCCTGCATGTAGGAAAAGCCACTGTTTGACACAAACAATGCTTTAAAAAAAAATCACAAATGATGAGTGTGGAAGTCAATGTAGTGCTTACTCCAGGGGCTGTAAATGAAACAGGACCCCTTTGAGACTTTTAGGATACATGTCAGAACCTTACTTTTTGATGGAATGAAGGTTAAAGAGTATTTATCTCATAAAAATTCATTAAGCTATGCTCTGGTTCTGTGTATCAATTTATATCTGTGTTTTACTTCACCTTACAGACTGAGGAAGAAAAGAAAAGTTCGAGACTGACTGCTACTCTCAGTGTAGCCCCGTGTGGCCTGAAGCTGGCCTGATCCTTAGTTTTGTTGAACAAAGGGATTTTGCAGACTATCAGTATTACTCAAGGCCATTCTGTGATTGTGATCAATAAAGACAAAAGCCAGAGCACCCTGTAGTCTTGTGTGACTACAGGAGACAAAAACATGAGTATTGCAAAGTGCTTGCTGCTCCTACCAATTACAGCTTTAATTTTAATTCAGTCCATTTGCAGTAAAATAAGATGTAAGATGCTCAATAATGGAATTACCCCTTTTCTTAAGAGCATCCACTCTAAAAAAAAATTCTACTTCTTTTAATACTTGCTCAAATCACCTAACACAAGCCAACATTCTAAAATAAGTCCTTTCTCATAAAGAGACACACACTGATATGTTGTCTTTCTTCTGCTGAGAGCAAGGAGTCCAATACACTCAACCATAGTGTGGTCCAAGTGGCCCTGAGCTGGAGGTCTTTGATGAGTTTAAAAAACAATCAAATGAAATAAAGAAAAAGAAAGAAATAAACAAACAAATAAAGAAGAAAAAACCAAAAGTTTAGAGGCTGGCAGTCACTCTCTGTCTGGGAAACAATGTCCCAAGCATCTGCAAACCTCTCCAAGTCAACGTACATATTTACTGTGACTGAGGCCACAGCGTTTCTTTTTGTTGATTCTTTGGGGAAATGGAAAAATACACTGAAGCTGAGTGTAAATTGGAAATCATGCTGAAAACATCTGGATGTTGGCCCCAAAAATAGCTGGTTTCTTTGCTAGTTTTGCTGCGGGATTTTTTCTATAGAGAGACAGGACACCTAGGCCTTTTTCCCAGGAAACAGTTTTATTCATGCTGGCACTGATGCAGTGGATTTGTGTCCAAAGGCTGACTGCTAAACATAGCATAGTTGCACCCTTTTACACAATTTTTGCATCTTTCTCTCCCATATATGGGCATACACTAACATTTGACAGTGTGGTTGGGTACACATTAGCATTCTACAGTCTAGTTGGGTATGATTTATATTACGGAGTTACATCAGAGCTACGTATGTGTACACAGAGGCTGATAGTGTTACATTGTAAGAAGTTCCTGCCCCATATTCCCCCTTTGATGCAGAGACTCTATTTTATTTTGGATCAAAGAACATCATCTTGGATCAGAGGTTTATAGTTCTATAACATCGTTACATACGTGGTTATTTTTCTTGCAAGCATTGTCCCAGTGAGGCTAGAGTCAGAAAATATTGAGAAAGGAAACAATCCCACTGCATGGAATTGGGAAAATATGGTTAACTGGGTAGAATATGCCTGAGTAATCATGGCAACTTCTGTAATCTTGTCAGCAAAGGAGTGTAATTGACTCAGAAAGTCCTGCCAGAACTCCGTCCTCTTCCCCAGCTTCTCTGCTTTGTGCAAATCCTGCTTACTATATTACCAGGGAAACTCCAGTGAAATTAGACCTCATCAATGTAAAAAGGAGTCTATAAAGAAGAGAAAACTGTTTGGATCCCTTGCCGAGCTGCCAGCTAATAAATCTGCTTTGCTCATATCTCTGTGTTAGAGGTTCTATCTAGGGCCCTCCTAGTTTCCTCTTCAGTATAACCAGTGGAGCCACGTGAGGCAGGAGTAAACAGATTATCAAAATCAAGAGTGTAATACCTATGAGGGTTTCGAATCCTCCAAGAGTTAAAAAACATTTCCCAAACAATTTTATAGGCTCCCAATGTTCCAGGTCTGGGTTGGAACATGAGAAGTTTTCCTCATTCTGTCTATAATCTTCTTCTCTTATGACCTTTCCTTCAACACCTATAAGTAAATAGAAGTTACATAGGTTAAATTCTCCACAAACATCTTCTTTAGAGGCAAGCAGGTAATCTAAGACCAAGTGATTTTTGTTGTTGTCATTACTGTTGTTGTTGGTACTAGGAATCAAACTCAGGACCTTGCACTTGTGAGGCAGGCATGATGCTACTCAGCTAAATCCTTGGCCCTGACTAAGCAGTTGTAATAGATGGCAGTGCACATTTTGGTCTGTTGTTTGACTAACAAGTTTAGAGCTTTGGCAGTTTCCTCAGGTACAGTTTTCATAACTGCTTGTAGTCTAATTATGTGGTTTAGCATATAAATGGGGGTGCAGTTGCGCTGGGACCAATTCTTCACCCAGCTGGCAGGATTATAATACTGAATTATGTGTTCAGGAGGGCATTCATCATCTCTCCAATTGCCAATTTGCAGGATATATCATTTTGTATGAACCCATACATTTGGATCCCCAGATGTTCTCCTCTGACAATTGGGAGTAAAAAGAAAGATATGCAGATTATCTCTAATACACAAGAACCTGACCACTTTGAGGGAAGTACAGCATATGAAGTTCTTTCAAATATCCAGTACAGTCTATCTGGGGTTTACCATTCATTGTCTGTGTTGACACTGTTCCAGGTACCCCTTTACATGAGAAAAGTTTGACAATGGTGAGGATTTGGTTCAAAGTAGTCAGGAAATCTCCCCTATTGGGTCTTCTAGGCAGTTGAGTCGTAAGACCTTTGATCCAGACCCATGAGGTTCTCTACAGATTCATTAAACTGTCCTGCCTACTGGGAAAGACAGTTTCTTCCAATAATTGAGGTCCTGAAAAGCTGAGATCTTGAGGCAGAGCTGGGGTACCTTGTGCCTGTGTAAAGTTCCCATGGATCAAACTCTCTAGTTTCACTTGTCTATTGATTCCCCATGTTGGTTCTCCTGGTTGTAGCTCAGACTCTGAAGATTTCTTCTTGCTATGTGGTCTAGAGACCCAAATATAGTGAAGAGCAAGGAGCTGCATATATTACAGATAGTCACAAAAGGATGCAGTTCATTTGTGTCACCAGTAGACAGAATCCTCAGGCTTCTGCTGTACTAGCCTCTTGAGTGGGTGATTAGAGTACGGTTGTCTTTCATTGGTATCCCTTTGGTTATGATCTACTTTCTCCAAATTATCAGTTTACACAGCAAAGATGAGTTGGAGACATGCATCCAATCTTGAGCTGTTGGCTTTATTCTGCTATGATGAATCCAGGGGACTACTGGTCAACCTTTACTGCATTAGGGATTGATAGGATAACAGGGAATAGGTCCCTCCAGTGGGGTTTAAGGGGTTAGACATTCCATTCTTTTACCCACCCAGCATCTTGTGGTTTGAAAGAGTGAGCATCTGTGATCAAATTCATAGGGAATTATTCTTTAACCCACTGGTACTGGGTAGCTAAGGTCTAATGCCTACATCTTTTATACCAGAATGAGGTTCCCAACCTACTTTAAATCCCTCCTTATGCCTTTACTATCATGAAGTTAGCAATAATTAGTATCACAGCTATATAGAAATCTTTACATACATATATATTTAGTTTTTACTCTTAAAGCAAACTAGAATTCTTGTCAATTCTATATTGACAAGAACTAAGGACATCTTTAGAACTCTTATAAATCTAGGAAATAGTATTAATGACTGCATATAGACTTATTACCTAATAGAGGTATATCTCATTTTTATAATAATAAAATGTTTATTTAATTGGAGCCAATAATGGAAATTACCCAAGAGCACCTAAATTAGAAAACTTTTTAGTCATAGAAAGCTTAACTTTTTACTTATAACCAACCAAAGTATTTCTTTTTTTTATGTTTTTTGAGACAGGGTCTTGCATTGTGGTTCAGGCTGGCCCTGAGCTCAGCCTCTAACCCACATCACAGCAATCTTCCTGCCTCTGCCTCCCGAGTGCTGGGATGACAGGCGTGAGCCACCACGCCTGGCACTGTGGTATGTGGTACTGGTTGCTGCTGGGCGAGAGTCTCCACACCCAGTATTGTTATGTGGTTACCAGGGAATTGAACCCGGGTCCTTGCGCTTGCAAGACAGGCGCTGGAACCACTGAGCTATATTCCTGGCCCTGATCTATTTATTTCACTTATAAGTATATCCTCAAGGTATGTCCATTTGAGTATAAATGACTCAATTTTATCATTCTTTATGGCATGGTAATACTCCATTTAATTTTAAAAACATACCTTCCTTATCTAGTCTCAAGGTGATGGGCATTTGGGTTCTTTCCAAGATGTAGCGATCACAAACTGAGCTGCTATAAACATGGGTGCACATATGTCACTGTGATATGAATTTTTAATTCTTTTGTGTATATACCTAGCAGAGTAATGGCCAGGTCAAATGGGACCTCCAATCCTAGCTTTTTGGGCAATCTCCACATTGATTTCCACAGGGGTTGTATGGATCTACACTCCCACCAAAAGTGGAGAAGTGTCACACCTATGTCTTCTTCTAAAACGCATCCTCCACAAGCTTTTCCTCAACATACTTGAAGTTTCCAGTTCTGCCATTGTCTCTCTTTTTATCAGGACAAAACTTGTGTTATACAAAACCCTCCCACACCAACAGCATATCTGTTACACTTACAGCCTTCTTTATATATTTTTGTCTATCCTACTTACTATAAACTTTTCCTTAACACAGCTGGCTGCAGCTGCTTGGATTTGAAAGTGTTCTTCTCTCTTTCTTCAGCCTTCTTTGTCCTTTGGTCTCAAATTGTTACATTTTTGAACTTGACTGGCCATCAACAGACTTTCAAGGAACCTCAATTAGTTCTCTTATTTTAACACTCACAGAAAGTAGAGAAGTGAGCAAGTTAACACTGTAATTGTAGTTTAAGAGTTTACAATCCATAAGAAATGTTTCAAATGTACTAAATTAAAAAAACCAACTTAAATAAAAAATACCAACAAATGAAATGAAAGTAATTCAGTATAAATTTATTTCATAATGTAAGCAATCAAACAGGACAAGCCCAGGCATATCCCCACCCTCTACACAGGAGAAAACATTTTTAAAGACTCTATGATCAAATGCATTTGGAACATTCTGGAATATATTTGGAAAGAGTCCTGGTGAGCTCTTTCTCTCTCTTTTAGTGTCCCCAAGTGAAGCTGAATATGACAACAGACCAATGACGTTCTTAAAGAGGTAGCTGAGTTTTTATTCCTTTACTATTTGTCTGGGTATGGAGATCAGGGAAGGGTGGTGACTGTATTGTTGGCCAGGAAGTAATAGGAATTTTGTTGGCATTACAATTGTATCCAAAAGTTTTAGTGCATTCACTGGCCTGGGAAGGTGCTCTTTTCTGTCCCAGCCTGTAGGGTGGGCCATAAATATTGGTGGGATCTGGTTTGTTTATAATGCAAACATAGTTCATTTATCTATCTATCTGTCTATTTATTTATTTTAATAGTACTAGCAATTAAACCCAGGGATATTCTACCACCGATCTACATCTCCCGCCCTTTTTATTGTTTTATTTTGTAAAGGTTTTGCTAAGTTGCCTTGGATGGCCTTGAACTTGGGATCATTTTGAATCAGCCTTCCAAGTAGTTAGGATTGTGAATATATGTCACAGTGCCTGGTTTATTTCATACTTTTTGATCTATATTTGCACTTCTACAATAAGGTCTCAATAGGTGGTAGTATGTGGAATATGATTTCACATAGGTCATCATCATAAAACAGTATTCCAGTGATTCTGTCTGTGAGAGTTTTGAAGGGGAAATGTAATTATGCTTCATTTTTTTGTCCTGAAAGTCTTCGGAGGAAATAAGTCTTTCTCATGGTCCTGAAATTGTACTTTTCTTGGGGTCAGGACATGGGAAACATAACACAAATTGTCAGACTAAGCGGTCATTCAGGGAGCTAGTACAACTATGACAGTCTGATGCCATCCTTTATCACCTGGTGGAAGATCACTGGGTACACAAAAGAAACTGTGGTCATGTGTGTTAGCTGTGTCAAAGGCAGAGAAAAAAGTGAGAGAGAGTTGGCTAGATTTCAGGAGTACTGTACTTGATATTGCCACATATATGAGAAGAAGACACAGAAAAATAGCCTTCTAGGCTGGTTCTTTTGTCCCCAGTCCTTTTTCTCCCAAGGTCTACTGGTTTGCTATTGACATGAGTTTGCAAATTTTGTATGTAAAGAGTCGGTTAGAAAATATCAGAGGCTTGGGGGCCGGGGAGTTAGCTCGGTGGTTCCGGCGCCTGTCTTCCAAGCGCAAGGACCTGGGTTCGATCCCCGGTAACCACATACCATACTGGGTGTGGTGACTCACCCCAGCAGCAACCAGTACCACATACCACAGTGCCGGGCATGGTGGCTCACGCCTGTAATCCCAGCACTCGGGAGGCAGAGGCAGGAGGATTGCTGTGATGTGAGTTTGAGGCTGAGCTCAGGGCCAGCCTGAACCACAAAATGAGACCCTGTCTCAAAAAACCTTAAAAAAGAAAATATTAGAGGCTTTGTGACCCAACAGTCTGTGTTGCAACACTTCAACTCTGACACTGTAGGCAAAGGAAGCAATAGACAATAAACAAATGAATAACCAGGATTATTCCAAAAAGACTTTATTATGAACAGAGCTGATTTGGACTTGGCTGTTGCAGGGACTCCATTTGCCATTTCCGTAGACAAGCCAGAGGAATGACTAAAGTCACCTCCTTGGTCTCGTTTCCTTTGCTGTACATCTCATACATGTCTTCCTTTTGGTTAGTCTTGACGTCCTTCTGGTTAGAGAAGGAAGCAACATATATAGAAGTTCTCCAAGAGGAAGAACGATTTTCCCTGATGTTGGCAACACCTAGTAATCCCACGCACGTCAGGCCCCATGTGGGTGTCTCCATAAGCTTTCAAAGAATGTACTCCCTGGCCTTCTTGGCCCCTTAGGAGAAGCAAGAGTCTAACAAAGGTAACTACCAGGATTTTAATCTGAAATGTCCCCAAATGTTTGTGTGTTGAAGCCTTGATCCCCACTGTAATCATGTTCACAGATGAGGCCGTAAGAAATTACTAGATCATGACAGCTCTGGCCTCACCAATGGATCAATCCATTCATAGATTCATAACTTACTAGGCTATTGGGAAGTGGTAGAAACTTTAGGAGGCAGTCTCTTGCTTCATGGCTGCCATGTAGTGAACAGCTTTGTTCTCTCATACCTTTCCACTATGATGTTTCTGCTTCAACACAGGCCCAGAAACAATAGAGCCAGCTAACCATGGACCTATGCCTCTGAAACCATGGAGCAAAATACATCTTCCCTTTGAAATTGATTTTCTCAGGTGTTTTTCATAGTGACAGGGTGACTTCAGAGCAAAGAGTGAATATAGAGATTTAAGCCATTGAGACACCATTGTCTCATTTGGACAGCTGAACTCATTACACTGCTGATTTTATTTTATTTTATTTATTTATTTTGGAGACAGGGTCTCTCTCTGCCTCGAACTTACAGCAATCCTCCTGCCTCTGCCTCCTGAGTGCTGGGATGACAGGCTTGAGCCACCACACCCAGCATTATGGTATGTAGTTCTGATTGCTGTTGGACATGAGTTTCTATGCCCGGCATGGTTGTATGTAGTTACCAGGGATCAACCCTATGTCCTTGTGCTTGCAAGGCGGGCGCTGGAACCACTGAGCTAAATCCTTGGCCCACACTGCTGATTTTAAATCCAATTTCACATCCAAAAAGGCTGTGAGAGATACATCTTTTCAGCCTCACATACAAGAATCACTGAGGGCCAAGGATTTAGCTCATGAAATTCTCAGTGCTGGCCTTCCACGGGCGGTGCACTCCTACCACCACAGTCTTAACACCTCAGCATTCTAGCACCCAGCCAGTGCTGAAGGAAGTCAAAGATCTGGAGACATAACCTGGTTTAGTAGGTTACTTGTATTTAGTAGTTCAATTGGAGAAAGTGAGTTGTGTTTTAAGCCCTATAAAAGCAAGAAGTAACTGGGTTGTACTCAGGGAAGACACCTCCTCATATATATAACCACTGGAAAGGGGGAACTAGGTGCATGTCCCAAGGATGACATTGGCTGAAGCTGGTGTGCAGAGTAACTGCTTATGCAGAATAACAATCAACAGACTTTGTATCAAATTAACTTCACAGAACTAAGGGGGGAAAAAAGAATGCAAGCTAAGCATAGTGACTCATGGCTGTAACCCCAGAGCTTTGGGAGACTGAAGCAGGAAGATCACAAGTTCAAGTTTCACCTGGGCAACTTAGGGTGATACCCTCTCAACATGAAAGATGGAGAGGTCTGAGGAGGTATCTCTGTACGAAGGCTCTGGGTTCAATCTGGGGAAAAAAGAAAGAAAAGAAAAAATGAATACAAATAGCATTCGAATAATTATAACCCCACATCCAAAAGGCTGGATGCCACCAGTTCTCACATGCCTGGGTGGTCTCTACTAGAGAAATTAAAGCATGAGTTCTTCTTAACACATGTGAGCTTACTGTGGCCCGTGAGAGAGCTGATTCTGCCCATCTGCAGGAAGCAGCATGCTGATGAGAGTGCTCCCCCTGCCTCACATGTCAGGCTCATTAATCAGACTGTACTGTGAATATGTACTTAGGATGACAAAGAAAATTTCCCCTGGAAGTTTGCCTTTATTTTCATTATCGAGTTGCTCAAGATAGATGCAAAATTCTACTAATTCATACTGATCAAAATTTGACTTTTATGTGGCAGACAGATGTATCAATGATTTGCAAAATGTTTTTTAAAAATAAAACTATATAGTGACATAAGAAATTAGAAAATTCACCCTGGACTGCCTAACTCTCTAGATAAAGTCACCATGAGTCACCATGCCTAGTTTGCATTCTTTTTTTTCCCCTTAGTTCTGTGAAGTTAATTTGATACAGTCTGTTGATTGTTATTCTGCATAAGCAGTTACTCTGCACACCAGCTTCAGGGTATGTCATCCACGGAACATGCACCTAGTTTCCTTGACTCCCCTAACTCCCACCCCCAGTACAACATTCTCAGTTGTCCATCAAATATTAGGCCAGCCTTGTCTGGCATAGTGGGGCACACTTGTAAGGCCAGCACTCTGGAAGACTGAGATAGGAGAATCTCAAATTCGAGCTCAGCCTAGGAAATATAGCTACTTAGTGAAATGTTGCCTTGTGTATATTTAATGTACCAATAAAGATAATTTTAAAAAAATTTTAAAAGAAAATTTTAAAAGGCTGATGACGTTGCTCAGTGAAAAGGCCCTGAGTTCAGTCCCCCATACTGCAAGGAAATCTGTTTCTGTTTCAACTCTTAAGAGAAATTATCTACCCTGTTACTATCATTGTCTGTCTTTCCCATTGGCTTGTTTGTTTTTACTCAGCCTCTCAATGTTAGGGTTCCTCAGAACTTTCTCCTAGGCTTTCTACTCTTTGTTTTCAATCTAAATGTCCTAAATAGAAAATGAGATGGTATCCTTTCTCTCTCACACTTAAAATTCACTGTAGGGATAGATGGGGCCGCTGAGTGGGATAAGGGAGTCAGCCCTTTAGAGTTTAGGAGAGAAACAACTCTGTAGTATTCCTAGAATGTAAGTAACAGGCAATCTGCTGTCTTGTTTTTGTAACACTGCCCAGTTTAATTGTTGTGGGTTCCTCTGTTGGCCCAGGAGGATCAAACCCCAGCAATAAACCAACCAATCAGGTGGAGCTGCCCCTATACGGAGGAACCATCATCCCAACCCCATTAAAACAGGATAGCTGCCAGCTCTTAGTGGTTTCCCAGCTCTGGGGGCCCCTACGCCTTTGGATCACTTTCTTCTCCCAATGAACTCAACTTTCACTCCTCTCCATTACACTGGGGAGAGACAAGCCCCAGAAAATTCAAGGCTGGGCTGGCAACCCCAGACCCACTCTGGGGCGAGATACCATGAACATTTTTTCTTGCACATCCAGTAAGATCTGAAGTTCATGACATGCTCTACAGAACTTCCCTGGACTCTGCCTGCCCACCTTTCATTCAACTCACTTTTGTGTCTTGCTAAAGAAATCCTCATTGCTATATACTCTTGGCCTCAGAAATGCCACTTGCAGGAATTTATGTACAGATAGACTCCTACCTATGTGAAATTGCTAAATTCAAAGTTATATGCTGTAGCATAATTTGGAATAGCAAAAGATTTAAGACATTCTAAATGTCAACTGATAGTTAACAAACTATTGTACACTCATGTAATGGATCACTATGCATCTGTGAAAAACAGCGAAGAAACTCTACATATTGATATAGTAAGAACTCCAAGCAATCACCCTCACCTCCTCCTCCCCAGGACTGAAGCACTTAGTCCTTCAGTTGCTGAAATGTTGGTAAATTATACTTTACAGCAGAGTCTCCTGCTGGACACTGTCATTAACTGAAGAAAACCAAGTCTCCAAGCTCACAATCTCTTTCTTGAGCAGGCCACCTCTAATGACTGATCGATAGGGAGAGTGTAAAGGCATAGCCACTTTGCCCACATTTGGAACAATTTGGGACCCTCTGGAGTGCAGAAATGCCCCCCTGGGATCATCCGAGTCACATGGCTGCTGTCAGTGAACTCCCTCAGTCTCTGTCTTCCTCCCTCCTGCAAATGACATGTAATGAACTCTAGGTGCCAAACCAAGGTGCTTTCAAGCTCATGCTTCCTGCTATCACTTGTATTATAGGGAAAAAGTCTCTAAGAACTTGTGCTACAGCCTTAGCTACAGATCCTGCCCCTATATGTAGATGTCAGTGTGTCCCTCCGATTCTCCTTCCAGTGGGCTCTTCTTTTGAAAAGTAGCATGTAACTCTGGAAAGGGTCACTCTTGCCTGGCTGCTCTGAGGAGCCCCCTAAAGCCCCTCTCAGCCTGCTGTGGGGAGATAAGGACCCCGGCATGGTTTCCCCCCCTGGTGTCATCCCTGTGGCCTCTCTTTGGTGGAGGACAACGATCCCCAAATCTCAGTCCTGTCCATTGAGAAGACAAATGATCCGTTAGCTCACAGGTGCTTCTCATTTTGCTGCCAAGTTTCTGTCTCTTGAAACTCAACACCAAAACTCTGTCTCCTTTCACTGATCGTGTGCTAGCTCTCATGAAAACATTTTCTTATATGAAATCCCTAAGTTTGCTTCTTTCTTCAACAAATTGTTCTGAGCCACATTTTTGTCCCCCTCATTCACGCATTTGTTCCTTATTCAGCAGCTTCTTACATCTCCTCTGCATCATACTCTGTATTAACATGGAATTTTGATGTCTTCCTCTTCTGGAAAATCTGTGCCACACTCTTGCCTCTCCCTCAAGCTTTTTTTTTTT
>PVIR01010850.1:0-13737 GCA_004026965.1 Petromus typicus | reverse complement strand
ATATGATTTGTGATTACTGGGGAATAGAACCCGGGTTCTTGTACTTGCAAGACAGGCACCAGAACAACTGAGCTAAATACCCGGCCCCCTCAAGCTTTTATCTTAGCTCTTTTCTTCCATTTTCAGCCAAAAGACCACCAAGCCCACAACCATTTAGTCACTCTCTCTCTCTCTATTACAATTCTTCTCTGTGGTGTCACTGTGTCATGGTGACATACAGTGTCCCTTTTTCAGGGACTTCATGAGACAGATGTTTACTTCTCACTGCTATCATAGTTCAGCACAGGTTTAGTGGCATTCCTCCATTTGTGGCTTCTCTTTCTTCTGGAAAACAAAGAGTAAGTGATTGTGTGTGTGTGTATGTGTGTGTGTGTGTGTGTGTGTGTGTGTGTGCACGTGCGTGCGCACATGCATATTTGTGTCTTTGAGATGTACAATATTCTACCTTGACAAGAACTGTGATATCAGTAGATGGAAATCTTAGAAGTCAATGACCTAATAGGTCTAACTACAGATAAGTAACGGAGGCAGTCCTTATAAAAATTTCCAGACTTAGTTTACAATACATTCAGATGTCTAACCATGAATTTAATCAACCTTGGGTAGATAATTTTTTGGAAAAAATAATTAGTTCTGTACTGAATACATGCAGACATTTTCTTACCATTGCTCCCTAAACTACAGTATGTGCAGAGTCTTTACTTTGATTTGGCATTATGTGCCATCTGTGGATGTACTGTATACAGGAGGTGTGTGGGGGTTATATGCAGGCACTATGCTACTTTCTAGAAGGATGTGGGATCATGGAGTCACTCCTGCTCATGGCCAGGGTTGACAATGATATGGAGGGATGCAGAGGAGCACAGCTAGTGAGAATAGACAAGAACTGTAAAATCCATCTTCGCATTTCAATTTGACCCCAATTCAAAACAATAAGCAATGAAGAAGAAACAATATCTATCTCCATACTTCCTATTGTCTACTTGAAAAGATTTTCAAATGTTTGCTGTTGAATGACACAACCCTTCTGTGTCCCTCCTACTCTGGGTGTGTTCAAGGTTCCTCCCGACATGTCCGTCCTCATGTAAAGATGCCTCTTGCATGGACAGTGCCACTCAGGCACAATCTCCTGGGCGTTTGTCTTTTTCTGAGTTGCTCCTTTACTCAAGTAAGCAATTTCCAGAACTCTTTGGCTGTATTTTGCTAAGAACAGGAGAAAAATATCTCATTGAAGACTAATAAAATGTAAAAGAGTTGCTGAAGAGAGAGACAGAGAGAGAGAAACAGAGACAGAGAGACAGAGAGAGACAGAGACAGAAACAAAGAAAGAGACAGTATAGCTGCAACCCCAACACGTCTTTCCTTATAGAGAGCCAACGTACACACAGCACCTCCCTGTGCCCTTTTCCTGCGGCCAAGACGACCTGTGACTCCGAGAAAAGCTCCAGAGCTATCCTATTCCCTGTGTGTGCCTGGAGAACAGATGGAGGTGCTCCTGCTCGCCACCCAGAGCAACATGTGACAGCCTGGGAGTCTACTGGACTCCTGTGGAGATGAAAACAAATGTGCCCAGGAAATAGGAAAAAGTGATGTATTCTTTTCAGTCTGATACAAATTGATGTGTGCGCTTCTCTTCTCTTGCAGTGACCTCTTTCTGATACATGTTCCAAAGCAGCCTCTGAGCCTAGGATCCAAACGTCTATGATTAGTTTACCTCAGAGATGGCACTAGTGGAGCTGGGACTGAGCTCCTGGGAACACTCTAAACAGTCTGTTACCAAGGAGTGGGGACACCTGGGGCTCAGGCCTGCTGGAGCCCTCCAGGAGCAGCATGGGGATATTCTTTGAGGTATTCTGACCAAGGAGGCCAGGGACCTGGACTGCTGCCCGTCCCTGCTGGCACTCAGATGGGTGCAACCTGCGGATCCTCTCTCTGCTACCCTGTGAGCCTGTGCCTCTGTGTCAGAGGCACTCCTGCAACCAGAAGCGACCTTTATGCTGGAAGCCCAACATTGCCAAGGAACAAAGCTTAGCCCAAGGGGAAAGGAGCTCTGAGAGGAGGCGTGATGGCTGCCCCTGCTCCACCCACACGACACTCCTGAAAAGGGGCTTCTGATGTACCTGCTGCCTCTCCCTAAATTTTCTGCATGTGTGTGATGACCTCCATTAGCACATGCTTTCTCCATAGCTATGGGTAAATGCTTTCTGGAGCCTTAGGCCTACATTCATCTTCATGCCATTTTTTTTTTTCAGTACTGTACTAGGAACTCAAGGTCTTTGTGCTGAGCTACATCCCCAGCCCTTCCTTCATCTTTATCATGAGACAGAATCTTGCTAAATTGCTCAAGCTGGGGTCAAACTTGCCTCAGCACCCTGGAGTGCTGAGATGATAGGCATGCACCATTGTGTCTGGCTCATGTGGACACTCATGACGGAAGTCAGCCCTCTGGAGGCAACAGGTCCAGGCCCTAAGCTGAGCCTTTGCTGCCCATAAACAGAGTGGCTTCAACTTCTTGGAATTGCCTGGTAAAGTGTAGCCCACGATACCCAATTTGCAATTTGAAATATAAAACAAAGGATTGTAAGAAGAAAAAACACTGAACTGTGCTATATATGTACTCAATGGAATACTATTTAGCATTATAGAACACAATTTCAGCATTTTCAGGAAAATAGGTAGAGCTGAAGATCATCATGGTACGCAAAATAAACTAGGCTCAGAAAGACAAGTGTCACATGTCCTCTCATCTGTAGAATCTAAAAAAGATGACAAAATAGTAGAAGGGAGACTTTTATTAGATAAAGGACAGGGATTAGAGGGAGGGGTGTGAGAGTGGGTAATACGAGGATAGATATGATCAAAATATACCATATTCATTGAAATCCTCTAAAACATGTGAAGCAAAATCCTTAGCAAATAGTAAGTGCTCTAGAAGTTTATGAAATGATATGAGAGGAGATTGGTATGGCATATTATAACCACTTTTTTTTTTATTTGAGAAAGCTGTGCAGTACAGCTAAATAATATTAGCAGTGGAATGGCCCCAGGACAGTCTCTGGCCCCTGGCTCAGAAGAATGATTAGTTTCTTGCCAAACCTTTAAAACTTCCTCTTTGCATATGTGCAACAACTAAGCAGTGTTGGTGTTCACTCTTTTGAAACTTGAGTGTACTTGACCGTCAGGTCAGCATGTCTAGACCTCTGGCTGCATTATTGGTGGCCCTCCTGTCTCTGTTCTCAGTTCCTTAGAATCCCAGGGTCCTGGCTTCTCAGGTTTGCGAAGACTTTAGCCATTATGTAGTCCAGAACTCTCATCTTACCAAGGAAGAACTCAGGCCCGCAATAGTGAAAGGAACAATGGGTGAATCTGAATCTAGTTCTCAGGGAGTATCTTTATTTCTGTTGAGATCTACTGGTAGAAAGTTAGAGAACATTGAAAATGTTTAAACAAACAAATATAAAGCGATTTTCCATCTGACCCTTTGTGTCCCATCTGAGCTTTCGTACAATCTAAGACTGCATTACAGCCCTCTCAGGTGGGCAAGGGATTGTTCATGGGCTCACTGTCTGGAGAATGTGCAGACTCTACCAGCCTGACGTGACTGACAGGCAAGACAACAACTAGTGGAGTTAAACTGCCCAAGCAATGTGAGTATTATGCAGTAGTTCACTGACAGATTTTTTTAAAAGTTGTTTTTGTTTTTGTTTTTTTTTGTTTGTTTTTTAGGACAAGGGCTCAGTATATAGCTCAGGTTGGTCCTAAATTCGCTATGTAGCTCAGGCTGGCCTGGCACTACCATGCTTGGTTTTAAAATACTTTCTTTAAGGAGAATCAAGCCCTTCGAGACGCCCTGAGCAAGCTTCCCTTCAAACAGCATTAGACCAAATGAGAGACTCATTTTGTCCAGCGTTGGGACAGGTCATGAGATCAGGTGGAATGATGCCAATGCTTGGCTTTCTACAGAAGGAGCAGCCCATCAGTGTGACGCATGACCATGGGACCAGGGGGACAAAGTGGGCAGTGCTTTCCTCACAGATGGGTACCGGGAGTTGGCCCGAGCACACTGGGTGGCCGAGTGACCCAGAAATGCACATGCCCTCTTTTGTTCTTTCCACACCAAGAGTCAAGGCATTGGCCTTCAGACTATGGAAAGGTGCTTAGTTCCTCTATGTGAATGTAATTTAGTCACTTCTCTACTGTTTCTGTTGTTAGCAAACAGCCTTGGGCTCCGGCCTCTACCATGCCCGTCCCTGAGGAGCTCTCCTTATCTGGGGATGTCCAACTCTGCTAAGGTTAGGCTGAGTCCCAGGGAGGTAATTCAGGTAAAATTAAAGCAGATAGGGCTGGGAGTGGCTGCTTCATGGAAGGGTTCTCCTCTGGGAGCGATATACATGTTTGGGAAATAAATAGAGGCCATGCCACAGATTCAAATTATTCATTTTAGGTTCTGTGAAGTTTACCTGGGTAAAAATAAATAAATAACAGTGTGGCTTGACAATGAGAAGAAAATCAGGGCTGATTCTTGTGTGTCTAGATTCAAGAATGACAGCTTGTGATGTACTGACTGAGACCAAGATCACTTCTGCAGGGAGGTAATGAGTCCCAATTTAGACTTACCCCGCTTTAGTTGGCCACAGGAAATTCTCATGGAACTTTCTAAGCAATCAGTGAGACCTACTAATCTGAAAGAGTGCTCAGGCTGAAGATTCAGGCTTCAGGCTCATCATTTACAGGCAAGAGTAAAAGCCATAAGAGTGAATGAAAATGTGCAATAAAATTCTCTATAAAGTACTAGTAGTACTAAATATTAAAGAGAAGACCTGGGAGAGAATATAAAAGATACAGAGTGGGTATCAGAGCTAGAAGAGCAAGCAGGTAGCATCACACCATGAGAAGTGAAGTGAATCTAGAAGGTCAGTAAGGAGCACAGAACATAGTGGTCCCTGCAAAGCCTCATGAGCTCAACAGTGAGGCTTTTGGAAAGTTGAAGGATTATGGGGAAGTAGTGCTACCTTGCTGTGAGGGGCTGGAGTCTGGATGAAGGAGGTGGTCACAGTGGGCATGGCCTGAAAGGGTTTCTCACGCTCCAGGTCCTCCCTTGATCTCTGTCTTTCCCCTGGCCTCCTCCATGACGGGAGCTGCTTTCCTCCACCCAGGCCCTTCCACTACTCACCAAGCATGCAGGGACTGAAATTTCTAGAATGTGAGCCAAAATCAACCTCTCCTCTAACTTTCAGATATCAGATATTGTGTGCTAGTGATGAGAAAAGTACCTAAAGCAAGTAGTATGTCCAGCTAAGAGGTCACTAAGAAAAGGACCTGAGTCCTTTTACAGTACTTTATGTATGTGTGTGGGGGTGATTTATAGCCATTCCCAGATCAATGTTGGTGGGGTGGATGGCACAGAATCCAGACTGCTTGCAGGGTCAGAGAGAGAAAAGTGGGGAGAGATCTTTGTACAGAAGCTCAGGGACAGGGGGTGACAGGCTGTATCTGGTGTGTAAAGGAGGTTCAGAGAAAGTGTTTTAGGGTGGGGAATCATGGGCCTAAAGAAAGCATATTGGAGAAGATGAAGACTACTGGGTGGGTGACTGTCTGAGATGCTTCCTGGGAGGAAAAGGGCTAGGATCAGAAACAGAAACTGAGAGGTTGGTCTTGGGAAGACATTTCATGCTCAAGGGGCAGGACAGGTTCAGATCTTAATAGGTCACAGTTGGAAGGGAGTGAACAGACAGTGACGCGTCGGGGCCTTACTGCTCTGGACAGGACTCCACAATGCCTTCAGCAGAGAGCCGGATGGTAACAATGTAAGTCCACATGGCTCCCCATTACAATCACTTAGTCTTCCCTTCGAAGCATGTAAACAACCTTAGATAAACACTGAATGGAAATGGGAATGGGGATGGGGATGGGTTGTGTCCCAGTGAAAGTTTATTAAAATTAGTGGATTTGACTCATGGATTTGGTGTTTGCTGACGTCTGGGACTAGAACCATCTGCTTAGAATGGCAGATGCGGGGATGAAGCAAAGTATTAAATGTTTCCGAGTCACAAGGAGGTGGATAGACAAACTTAGATGGTGTCATTGTCCCTGAGGGATCAGTTGTGGCTGGAGCTCAGGCTTCTGTGACTGGAATCACAGAAGAATCACAGAATCACCTTTGGCTGATGTGGACGTGCGAAGGCTACATGGGGCAGAGAAGTCAGGCCTGGACTGCTAGACTGCAGGAAAACAGAAGACTCCGTTAGGTGTGCAGAGATGGTATGTTGGTGTAAGACAAGAATAGGAGACTGTAGCTGGACACACATTGAAATTTAAGAAGCCAGGTATTGCTGGGTAGGGTGGGCCACATGCCTGTGAGCCCAGCAATCTGGGAGGCTGAGGTAGGAAGACTGTGAGTTTGAACTCAACCTGGAAATTTAGCAAGGCTCCCTCTGCTTTTGATTTCTCCTTTCCATATAATTATTTTATTGAGCTGTGTATCTCTGGGTAGTTTTTCCACATTGAGGCAAAATGTTTAGCAAGTTGTGTACTTAATAACTTGTGAGAAGAGTCAAATAGAAATTTCTGGAGTAGAATTTGGAATAATCCAGGAATATTTTACATAGTTTTTTAAAAATTAATTTTAATAAGAAGACAGGTTTATAGAAATTTGTGCCTTTATTTTCCATATAATTTGGAATTTAGCATTTGATAAATGGCTTTTAAAGCAAATATAAAAATTGTGTTGATGTATAATATATTAGTGTGTTATAACTGTAGTTAAAAATCTTGTAGAGATTTTTAAATTCTGTCTTAGGTAGGAAGAAATGTATTAAATAAAATGGAGTATCTCTCTCCAAATGCATCTGAGTGGTTAAGAATATTGGAAGGTAGCTACCGGGGCCATAATAGAGAATGCCTTATTTTTAATATCAAAAATACTGATAGGGGCCGGGACGATAGCTCAGTGGAACAGCACCTGGCTGGTCAGCGCGAGGTCCTGAGTTTGATTCCCAGTAGAAAAAAAAAAATGCTGGTAAGTAGATTGTGCATTTTCAACATAGGAAAAATGTTATCAGTGGATATTTAGGCACTTTCTTGGTATAAATGAAAGTTGCCCAGTGCTGTTTCCTTATTTTAAACTCTCTTTAATTTATTCCAGTATTTGCTTTTTTATCACTGTTTCTCTTCAGCCTCTGGTACTTAGGTTCTGCTCTCTTGTTTCTGTTTCATTTTTTAAAAGAGAGCAACTGCTGCTACCTTAATCTATTAATGTGACAAATCATAAATTTATCTAGATACATGTGTATTGTGACTAATTAAAATAATTTTAGCTGTCAAAGAATGTTTTAAAGGACTGAGAATGTAGTTCAGCCCAAAGGTCCTGAGTTCAATCCCCAGTACTGAAAAAAGAGGCTTGATGGAGCCATAATGGGTTAAACCTAACCCAGAGTGGTCCTGGGGAAGATGCTGCTACTAGAGAATAAGGGTGAAGAACGTAGAAGTCTATGTGCAGTGGAGTAATACTCTTCCACGAAGAATGGTAAACTTGAGTTAACTGTAAGAAACAGGGAGGTCAATCTCTTGCAAATGAGAAGGGGACCAAAAGATGGACAAGAAAAGAGTTAAGATGTATCCCGGGGCTGGGGTTTTGGCTCAAATGGTACTGCATCTACCTTGAAAGAACAAGGACCCTAGTTCGATACCCAGTATTTCAAAGAAAAAAAAAAAAAAAAACATGGTTAAAAATCTGCTGGGTACATGGACTGACTCATTATGAGGAATGGGATCATTATGCACTGAAAATGTGAGCTAATAAAAATTAAAGAAATAAAAAGCATCAGTGAGCACTTTCAAGATGCTCCACTTTGGAGTCCATACAAGTTGATGCCCATAGTCCACGCACCCCCCATCTTTTATGCTGGAATTGAGTTGTATCATGGGCGTTGTGTTGGCCGTAATTTGTGTGGCTTTGACAAAACATGTGAGTAGCAGTGTGCCTACTGCACGTAGATCTTGTACAACTCAGCCGGGCCAGCATCACAGAGGATTAGCTTCCAAGGCTGTGGGCTTGGGGTGTTGGATCACAGCAGAGCAGCCAAGACCATTTGCTGGAACAAAAGCCAGGCACTAAGATCATTGTCGAATGTGTTACTATTTTCAGGTGTATTTGCTGCATTGCTTTGTGCACTGAAATTCTGCTGATCTCACAGCGCCGGCCATGCTAATGAATTCCAGGGAAAGGTGAGAGAATGCTTTCTAATCTTTTACCCATAAAGTGCCTCACTGGGGCTGTCTTCATATAATGAATTGTTACTTTAGCCCTGGGAACATTTTCACATTAGAAAGACTGATCCCACTGACTAAGAATAGAGGTTGGTCTGAACAACTGACAGTTTTTCTAGCAACCTGTTCATCTTACTTCATCACTGTCTATGTACAAAATGATGTGACTCGGACAGGGAATATATGTCCAGCCGGGCCTTCTGGCAGACTAGGAAACACATACACAGGAGACCTGAGCCCCATTCCAGTCCCGGACCAGAAGGCGTTGCTTCTCTACCTGATTTGAACCTTTGGCACTTTCCTCGGTAACAAATTCAGCTCACCAAGACAACAGGGAGCACCCCGGGAAAACACACGTACTCTGTCCTGTGTTAGCCAGCAGTCTGAGGACAGAGCAGTGCTTGTGTTTGCTTGTTTTTGAATTTCAGTTTTTATTAGTTCATGTGTGCCATGCATAATGATTACATCCCCTGGAAGAGTTGGTCCTTATACAGAACTCATCTTATTTCATTTTTCTTCCTCCTTTCCTCCTCTCCTTCTCTCCCTCTCTTGGTCCCCTTCCCATTTCCAAAAGATCTATCACCCTATTCTCTAGTATCTATCTTTTATTTCATTCTTTAATGTATCTATACTTAGGGTTTCTCCTAGAAGAGAAATCATGTACTACTTAACCTAATGTGTCTACTTTGTTTCACTTAATACTAAGGTGACAAGGACAGGGTAAGGCCAGAGACAGATCAGCTATCTGACTAAACTGCCCTCAGCTGTATTAGTCATTTTGTATTTAACTCAGTGTACACCTTATTATGATTACTACATATTTGCAGTCTTTCCACGGAAGGTCAGTCGACGGTAAATGTCCTTTGCGAGGGCACGCTCAGCAGAAGGCAGCCAAGTGTCATTAATAAAAGTGCTCACATCAAAGTTCTCAGAGGGGAGCTGTCTGCTTGAAGGCTCAAACACGTGCAGGCCTGTGCGGGCTTGGTTGAAATCCCTCTTGCCATGTCGCAAGAGCGACATCTGGTGGACACGCTTATTTTGGAACATGCCGGAGAGGACCCTTCTTCCCTTCTTGAAAATTGAGTTGGGCGGGGGCGCGAAGCTTTTGCAGATGGGAATGGGAGGAGGAGTTGAAGGGTGGGGAGAGGAATGAGGAAAAAGAATTAAGATATATTATGTACAGGTACAAATGCCCTATGATGAGTGTGAGCAGTATGTATGACAAATATGTACTAATAAAAAGTTTTAAAATGAGTTTTTTTATGTTCTTTATTTAAAAAAAATATGTTCTCTATTTATTTAAATAGGGCACAGATAGGTACATATCGCATCTTTTCTCTGGTATGAGAAAATGAAGATGTAAATGAGTCCTAGCATTGTATGTTATATATTGTGAAATAGAAAATGCTCAATGTAAAATAAGGTGAAAGGGGACAATGTTGAGATTGTAACAAAAAAGTAAGGAAACAAATTTTATGTATGGGGGGGTGGTAGGGTGGGTAGGGCTATGGGAAAAAATGAGAATTAAGTTGTGTCTTGTACAAATCCCCATTATGGAGTGCAATCATGATGTGTATATTTAATGTACCAATAAAGATTAAAAAAATAAATAAATAAAAAAAATATGTTCTCATGTTGATGCAGAGTCCTGAGTAGATCTGGAGGCATGGGAAAGGGGTGTAGGTCCGAATCAAGTTCCTACAGAGCAGAGCAGGGGAAGTTGCCGAACTCTCGGCGTCAGAAGGTACAGCACACAGGTGACCCTGGAGTGGCTTCGGACTCTGGAGCCTGCACATGGCTGCAGCGGCTGCTTTGCCCCTGAGGAGGAGAAGCAGAGAGGAGAGTAGCTTCATGTGGGCCCAAGGTAGACACTAGGGCCTGGCAGCCCTTCCCCACATCATTTGCCTCCCCGCCAGGCGTCAGGGGAGGGCAGTCAGGTGGGTTGCACAGGGTTCGCCCCCTAGAAGAAGGGCCTGTGAGAACATACATTCCCAGAATCTCTTCAACCCTTGTTTTAGTCAGGGTTTGTTAGGGAATATATTTAATATGGGACACATAATTGATAGGATTATTTTATAATATTTACCCCAAAATGTCAAAGGCAGAGAAGTGCAAGAGATCTATGCATGTGCCAAAGGCCTGAAGAATCCAGCCAAGGGTCTGGGTCCCCCAGCAGTATCCCGCACACGTCTGCCTGCAGGCCCACCTCAGGGCAATGTCTCATGCTTCTCTGTACTGAGGACCTGCAGCAGAAAGGCCCGAAGGCCAATGGTGGAAGCTGGAGGCCTGCAGCAGCGGGGGAAGGATCTGTGCCCCACACAGAGAGATTTGCACTGGTTCAGAGCACCCCTGCTAAGAAGAGCAGCCATTCTCAGACACAGCGAGGCCCCGAGCGCCTCCTCCAGGGAGAACAGCCAAGTTCGCACCAGGAACACGGGCCACAGCAGCTTCTCCTAGAAAATCCACAGCCCCAGGTGGTCACCCACACGCAGACCACACTTTAACCCACCATGATCCTTCAGTTCCCTAGACCTGTTGGGTTTCCTTAGACCCTGAATGATGAAGGGGACTTTTCACTGAGATGAAACCCTTCTTCCTTTCAAATGGCCCCTAGAGTGTCCTGATGCAGCTTCAGTGATCACAGCCTTGGCATGTCTTACACACCTGTTTGGTGTTTGCAACCAGAAGTGGCAAGGCTAAGGCAGAACAAGGGCTGGCTATGTGCCAGGCACTAATTAAGTGCTTAGTAAAAAGTGCCAAGTATATATATGAGTTCATGGATCTGCCAGCAGTCCTATGGGGCAGAGCCTACTGTTACACTGATCCTATAGATAAGGAGTCTGAAAACTCATCCGAGGTCAGAAAGCCAGCGGAAGACAGAGCCAACAGGAAGGACCCAGGTGATCTGACTTCCGGGGTCAAGGCCCGTAATCCTCCTAAGAACTGCACACCAAACATCACTTGCTAGCCTGACATAGCCCGTGGAGGGCGTGGTTAGAAAATTCCTAAATTATACATTTCAGAATTTCTTGCCATAATAATGAAAAGCCCTGTAATTTATTTATTCAGAATACTCTAGCTCAGAAGCCAGCAAAATTTTTTTTTTTTTGGTAAAAGGCCAGAAGACTTAGGCATTGAGGCCATACAGACTCTACACTTTTTATGGCATGAGAGCAGCCACAGACAATATGCTACATAAATGATGGCTGTGACTGGTTGCTAATACAATTTTATTTACAAAACCAGCTTCTGGCCCGTAGTTCTCAACCAGTGGTTGGCAAATACTCCTGTGTGTCCTGGGCATCACCAGGAGGGCTATGCTCCCTGGGTTCTCCCCTCCCACGAAAGTTTCTGATCTCTAAGAAGGAGGATCTGGAGCAAGGCCTGAGAATGTGCTTTTCTAGGCCACAGACTATGCTACTGTAGACCAAAATGGTTCAAGTGGTCTAGTCTTCTAGTGAGAACACAAATCAGGCCTCCAGAATTTGGCACTTCAGAAATTGAGTCTGTAATTTATATTGCTCCACTGCTAGGTATTTGTACATTTATAAAAGTGCTCGCTGTTAAAATATCAAGTGCCATTCATTTGCAGGAAAGATTGAGGGAACCTTTAGGATCACATCGTTGTCTGTGGCGACTTAGGCAGGACAGTGGTGGCCAGGCAGGGAGGGGCCTTAATCAACAGAAGCTTCAAGGAGGGCAGCCAAAGTGGCCCGGAACTGGGCAGAAATCTGCTGCCACTCCCAGCACTGTCTCATTGATAAACACCATTAAATATGTGACTGAAAAAAGATTGTTTTGTTTGTTACACTTAGGCGTTTTCCCTTTGTGAATCTGGATCTGGTTGCATTTGACCAGGGTTTTACAATCTCAGCACTGGTGCTGTTAAGGCAGTACAACTGCTTGGTGCCGTCTTGAGCTGCGAGGGCCTAAGGGCATCACTGGACTCCACCCTCTGGATGTCTGCCTCTACCCCACCCCACTATAACAGTTTAAAATAGCTACAGACACAGCCCTCTTCCTCCCGGGTCACAGTGGTTAGTTTCACGTATCCAGGGGTTATTTTCAAAATCTCAGCGAGGCCCCAAAGCAGACCAAGCACAGAGCCCTATCTGGACAACTTCCGCTTGAGGGTAAGGGCTGGAAGCGCCCGAGGTCGGGGTCCTGCCGGCCTGTCTATTCTTTGTTTATTTTTTATTTAGACAGGATCTCACTAAGCATGAGCCACTGCTCCGAGCTGTGACAGTGTTGTAGCAGTAGGATCTTCCATATGACATCCACTTGAATGTTAAAGACTTCAGGGAATGTGACAGGACTTAGAGCAAAGAGGAAGACGATGACCCAGAAAGAGAAGTATTCAAACGTCTTCAGAAGTTTTGTAACTTGGAGGCCATGAACACCTAGATGAACTGAAAACACCTGAGATCGTGTGTAAACTAGGACACACACATAGGCGCTTGTTAGGGGAGAATGTGGGAAGCCGGAATTACAGGTGACTGCTGTCTCAGCGTCCTGCATGAGGCCCAGTGGAGAAGAGCAAACTAGAACAGTTACTTACGCTAAGTGCCGTATAATCAAACTCAACTTTGAAATGGGCCAGTTTTCTAGAGCCATGTGATTCCAGACTACCTGCATCCATGTAATAAGGAAGTCCCCTTGGTCCACTGCTAAAAGGCATGGAACTTTGAAACATCCAGTCTTCCTTGTGTTCACCCTTTCTGCTGAGTTCAGCCTTTTTGTGACTAGGAAGCCAACTTCCATGGCCCAGCTCAGGGAGACATGCTGTCTGTCTGTCTGTTTGTTTTATGGTGCTTGGGTTTGTGCCCAGGGCCTCCACACCAAGCTACATCTGGCCCTTTTTAGTTTTTTTTAAATTTTGAGACACAGCCTTGAGAAGTTGCTAAGGTGTCCAGGTTGGACAGGCATTTTATAAAATCAGGTCTTACTAGAACCAGGGATTTAGCTCAGTGGTTCTGGCACCTGCCTTGGAAGTGTAAGGTCTGGAGATCAATCCCCGGTAACCACATACAGCAATGCTGGGTGTGGAGACTCACGCCCAGCAGCAACCAGAACCACACACCACAGTGCCGGGTGTGGTGGCTCAGGCCTGTAATCCCAGCACTCGGGAGGCAAAGGCAGGAGGACTGCTGAGTTCGAGGCTGAGCTCAGGGCCAGCCTAAACTACAAAGTGAGACCCTATCTCAAAAACAACAAAAAAAGAGGTCTTGGGGGCCGGGGAATTAGCTCAGTGGTTCCGGCGCCTGTCTTGTAAGCGCAAGGGCCCGGGTTCGATTCCCCGGTAACCACATAACAATACTGGGTGTGGAGACCCACACCCAGCAGCAACCAGTACCACATACTACAGTGCCGGGCGTGGTGGCTCATGCCTGTAATCCCAGCACTCGGGAGGCAGAGGCAGGAGGATTGTGATGTGAGTTTGAGGCTGAGCTCAGGGCCAGCCTGAACCAC
>PVIR01010849.1:7066-48845 GCA_004026965.1 Petromus typicus | reverse complement strand
AGGCACCAGACAGCTAGAACATTTGGATCTGAGTGGCATGGGACTGACTCATTTTAGTCCTGAGCCTCTCCAAGTTCTACTGCAGCCACCCTGACCACCTACATTTGCAGGAATGTGGAATTCCAGGTGCCCGCTTGCGAGCCACCTGTCTGCACTGGGCCAGTGTTCTTGGCTCACTGCCTCCAGCCCTGTGAGGAGCCCGTGTCCGCAGCCACCCTGAGGGAGCTACAGGGCCACTGCTGTGCTGGGCAAGGTAAGCATGGAACTGTGTGCTATTCTTCTCAGGGTTTATGCTCCCTGTCATGCTACCCACCAGATGAGAGCAGATTCATGATGTATTGAGGAGGGTGGAGAAACCATTAACTATCACAGGACAGTCTGGTTCTGCCCGGGTCACTGTGGTCTCATAACTGGACTTTTTTTTTTTTTTTTTTAGTTTTTTGAGACAGGATCTCACTTTGTAGTTCAGGCCTCGAACTCAGCAATCCTCCTGCCTCTGTCTCCCAAGTGCTGGGATTGCAGGCGTGAGCCACCACGCCCAGCACTGTGGTATGTGGTACTGGTTGTTGTTGGGCATGAGTCACCACACTCAGCATTGTATGTGGTTACCTGGGATTGAACCCAGGACCTTGTACTTACAAGGCAGGTGCCAAAACCACTGAGCTAAATTTCCAGACCGAAGGAGAGAATTCTTAATTCCAAGATTCCACAAGATGTTTGGGGGAAGGTCAATAGACTCAATAATGACTGTGGTGATCTCAAGGGGAGTAAATCTAATCCTACAGAGTAGCTTTTCTCTTGCTGAGGTGAGAAAACTTGGAATAATTATTATCCGATAAAATTTCATCCCAACCACCATGGGAAGGAACCCCAGCATCAAGCCCGGATCTACTGGGTCCAGATGAAGTTTGTCATGGAGTGAATACAGATTATGGGCTGATAACAACTACTGAACTCCGTCATGCTCTAGAAAAGCTTCTGTCATCCAGCTAGACTTCAAGGCGTGGTGCGGAGCCTCTGTAAGAGACCCAGGCACATCTTGATTCTGAGATTTCTCACTTGGCACTTCTCAGTATTTATATCAAAAACTCTGTTGAGGGCCAGGGATTTAGCTCAGTGGTTCTCGCGCCTGTCTTGCAAGCCCAAGGGCCAGGGTTCCACCCCCCAGAAATCACATACAATACTGGGCATGGAGACACACCCACCAGCAATCAGTACCACATACCACAGTGCCCGGCGTGGCGGCTCACGCCTGTAATCCCAGCACTCGGGAGGCAGAGGCAGGAGGATTGTGATGTGAGTTGGAGGCTGAGCTCAGGGCCAGCCTGAACTACAAAATCGAGACTCTGTCTCAAAAAAAACAAAAATAAAAAACGCTGTTGAGGGCCGGGGAGTTAGCTCAGTGGTTCTGGCGCCTGTCTTGCAAGCGCAAGGGCCCGGGTTCGATTCCCCGGTAACCACATAACAATACTGGATGTGGAGACCCACACCCAGCAGCAACCAGTACCACGTACCACAGTGCCGGGCGTGGTGGCTCACACCTGTAATCCCAGCACTCGGGAGGCAGAGGCAGGAGGATTGTGATGTGAGTTGGAGGCTGAGCTCAGGGCCAGCCTGAACCACAAAGCGAGACCCTGTCTCAAAAAACCTAAAAAAAAAAAAAAAAAAAAAAAACACTGTTGACTGCAGCAGCAACAATATTTGTAATACAAAATGGATTTGGCCTACTCCAACAGCATGGTATAACCTGCCCACTGGGTGCTTTGACCGTGGAAGAACAGGTAGATCCGAAATGTTGGAGCCTCGTGACAGCCTGTAGTAAACTCTTGGTGCTCACTTTGTGGGTTTTTTGTTTTGTTTCGCTTTGTTTGCAGTACTGGGTATCGAACAGGGGACTTCGCGCTAATCAGGCAGGCACAGAACCACTGAGCTAACACCCCTAGCCCCCTAGGTACTTCATTTATTGCTATATGGAGAAATTTTAGGTCAAGGAGACAAACACTCATATTGCAATGTCCCTGACTGTGTCAAAAAATGACTCTAGGAGACCATCAACTTGTTGAAAGAAATGGGTCTGGAAACTGACATGTTAGTGGAGTCTAACAAGTGCTGCATTAGCGATTTCCTGCGTATTTATGGAAGAATGTATTTCAGTGGGGCTCTAGGAGCTGACTACCCGAAGATCCCAGTTCAGAGAAGTCTGCTCTAGCATCTATTTTTGCTCATCCTGGGTTTGAGCTGCCTGGCTGCATCACAGAGAGACTCAAGTCCATGGCGCTGTCTGGTATGTAGCATCCCTGGGGCTGCTCCTTACACAGCTGATCTGACCCTCCTCTTGTGGTACCTCTCACTTCGGTTGGTCCAGTTCTTGGAAATGTTGCAGGGGACAGAAACCTCATATCAGTTATATTCAGAGTGCTGCAGACCCCCTCACCTTCCCCCGGAATATCAGGTGGAAAGAGCCCCTGGGTCACACGGTTTATGGCTCTTGTCCAGCCATGTAGAACTGCACTCTGTTCTGATCCTATCTGAATATCAAACCCCTTAGGAGGCCTCAGGGGGTCTTGAAATCACAGAATGAGTCTAGGAGATGACCAGGTCTGGATAAAGCTTAAACTTTAAGCACCTGACCTGCCTGGAGAAGGAGTGTCGCTAAGGACTTATTGTCCTTGGAACTCCCATTTCTTGGACTTACACTCTACATGTTCATCATGAGTGATACTGTTTATGACTTGTCAATTCTTGATAAATTCCACAATTCCATTGGCATCATTGCTCTTGGCCAACCCAGGAGCATGAAACCTGAAAGAAAGCAGTTCATACTCTAAGACCAGTTGGCACAGAGCATCTTAGGTCCGAACTCAATAGGGTTGGCTGTGCGGGACTGCCTTACTGATTTCTCCTTTAATGATGCTGCTGGACTTCCACGAGACACGTGAAAGAGAGGCTAGAATGTCTTTCCTTGCTGAGCAGTTTCAATTAGCTGCAAGGATGTCAATGGTAGGAGTCCAGAAGGTTATCATGGGGAGGGGAAGTTATGTCAAGATTAACAGAAAGGGCTGGAGATGTAGCTCAGTGGTGCTACCACCTGCCTGGCAAGGGCAAGGTTCTCTGTTCAACCCCCCAGTTCCACCAAATAAACAAACACACAAAAGATTAACAGAGAGCTTATTTTTGGCTTTCTAGAGAACATGATTGGAAAAATGGAAGACTCCCTGGCTATATGCAAATGGGTCAGGTGAAGAGGTCTTATTAACCTGATCTTGGATACAATGCTTTAACCAACTCATGAAACAAAACAGTGTGTGGGAGCTCCCCTACCCCAGTGTCCCCTACAAGGCCTCTGACCCTCTGGATTCCATTGGGATCCACTGATTTTGCACGACTTCCTGGACCTTGTGTCATTCCAACCCATGGATCCTTTTCCTACTGGCTTTACTCTGGACGATTCTAAGTCGAAGCTTGATTGGACTTTACATTTCCAAGCACCCTTGATACAACCTTACAACCTCCCAACCTGAGTGTTTCCCTATGGCTGTCTCAGGGACCAAATATTTCACCTTCCAATTGTTTGTCTTCGTTATCTGCAGGAATCCAGGAGGAGTGGTTTACATGGAGCTCCTCACTACCCAGATACAATATTTATGCATGGGTTGGTTAGTGTCAGATGGACTCATATGTAACTGAATCCTTTAAAGCCGCTACTGAGCTGTTGAGCTCATTAAGTCTAGAAGCAAGAGGAGGTGAACTTCATCTTGGATTTGGGCCCGTCACCCCCCTGCCTAGAGCAACTGTCTTGCAATCACTCATTGCCTATCACCCCACTCCGGTATGCAGGGTACAACAGGGGAAATGGAGACTCTGGAGTGTCACGTTACCTGAGAGCAGCTGAGCCTCCCTGACCATCTTCAGCAGGCTGCTTGAGCCACACTGAGTCTTTCTGACCCTGATGAGACATTTGATATGGCATTTCCGCTGAGGGATTTCACCAGCATCACCTCTCTAGCCGAAAACCCCTGGTATGAAAGATGAAATCCTAAGAACTGCCATGGAGTCTGCTCATCAGACGTGCACCAGAGCTCCGCTGAGGCACGACACGGAGGGGGAGCACATCCCCATCTCACCTGGATTTGTGCTGGGGGGTTACGCTGCTCGTTTCTCATCATGCTATTGGGACCCCAGTGAAGCAAACGGTTTTGTGTGAGGCAGACTCGTACCAACATCATGCATTTAATCCTCCCTTGCCTTGAAGCCCACACCAACATCCCAGCCTGTTACTAAGAACACATATGGTTTTCTTTTTGCTATCAAGTTGAAGTGCTGGATATATATAAGGACACCACTCCTACTTATACCATGTACCTGAAATGGTGATTGATGTTCAGTGAGACCCAGGACCACCAGAGGGTGTGATCATTAATGACCTATATGAGGTTGCTCAGGCAAACGTGTGTGAGTTATGTTTTTCATCAATGCTTGGTGCTCTCCAGATAGAACATCTTCCAGCCAGGGCTCTGTACAAAGCAACAATAAATACATGCAGCGGAGCATTCCATGGGTCCGAGGATGGCATGGCACTTGACACAATCAGGTAAGTCTTGATAGAGTTGCCTGCCTGCCAGTGGTATCCTGAAGCTTTGTCCTATATGTCTGCCAATGTGGCATGGGTTACACAGTCTGCTGATGCAATGCTCAATGCCATCCAATGCTATTTTCATTCTTTTTTGTTCAGATCCTGGCTCTCGATGATGGCCAGCTTCCGTGTGGAGGATTACAGATCAAAGCTACGGGGTGCCAATTGCATCATGATCCAGAGAAGATTTGGGCCTGCCCGGAAGAGTTGCAATCAGTGGAATTGCTTTTTGGCTCCCATGGTATTTTGTGTTAAACTACTCAGCCTGCCTTATCCTGTAACAGTCGAAGGGAATGTAAACATACAATATCCTCACACCCTGGTCAGGTAAATATAATACAGATTAAACATCCCCCATGAAATGTCTCACATATTGCTTAAACTTGAGTATTGCTTAAAATCTTTTTTTAAATATCTGGGCCAGTTCTGAGGCTTGCGCCATGCTAAATAAGTCCCTCACCCCAACTGGGTGTGAATTCTTACCATATCTGTTCTGTGTGAAACATAATATTTAGATACAAATTCATGGAGGGAAATCTAAAGACAAGAACAGAACAAACTGAGTTGCTCCAAAACAGAGCTCATGCAACCTTGGTCATGCCTGACAAGTTTCTTCGGCTGATGAATGAGATGTTCCAGAAATGAAGATCCCACAAATCTCATTCTTCTATTAAGGGAAGAATATGCAAAGAATGTTATTAGTGTCAAAATACAGCTGCTGAATCAATTCTTTTTTTTTTTTTTTTTTTTAAACAGGTTCTCGCTTTGGAGTTCAGATAGAGCTTAAGAGATCTGTGACTCCACATCTGCTCCCCCTCAGAATTCCCTGTGTGCCAATAGGAGGGAATCAAAAAAGCAGGGAGGTTCACAGCATTGGCCATTTCCAAGGGTCTGTGGCTTCTCCACCGAGCCAGGGGATCTGGATTGTCACGCAGGCGCACAACACGTGTCAGAACTTCCTTTCTCATGATCACTGTCCTTCTCCCCTGAAAGGACACGGAGCAGCACACAGTGTGCCAGCAGAACTTGAAGAGGATCCGGCGTCACCAACCCTGCCTGGTTCTGTGGAGACTTTGAACACCCAGAGAGGCTCCAGGGCCTGCGTCTCAGGTAAGTTCTCCACAGTGGCCTTCTGTTTGTGTTTTTGATTTTCTTCCCAAAAAGAAGCCAAGCAATGCTCCACCCCTGAGTCATACCCCGCCCAAGTGGGCCTGTATTCCTCAGTGCTGGCCTGGCACCTTGAATTATAGTGCCAAATTTACACCAAGGCTGCCCTTAACCTTCTTCCTTTTGCTACCTGGCCATGTTCAATTTGGGAAGTAGCCTTGGTCTGAAACCTGCATCTCTTGGGCAATTTCCAGCTGGCCGCACAAGCAGAGCTGGAAAATGCTTCACACAGAGGTACTCTTACCTACAATAGCATCAGCCCAAGATGTTGCCACTTTGATTAACCACTAGATGGCAGCAAAAGTCCATTTCTGTCTCACCAGCCAGCCGCTGCGCTCAAGCAGGTCCTAACCGTCCTTGTGAATTTACCACCTGGCAGCAGTGTGCTTGCCAGTTGTTGAATGCTTCGAACGATGCCCTCTGTGCACATCTCAAAGCACAACAGAACAGTAATAAAACTCCACTGGAAGATTTCCAGTGAGGACATAGACAACATGCATCTTCTCAAGTCCTGTATCCCCAATATACCAGGACTCTTCCATCCCTACCAGCCAGCTGCAATCAGACTGTGTGACTTCCTGACCAACGCAGATTGAAGGTCCAGTATTAATCCCAAGGTCACTCCAAACCCAGGAAGACTGATGATCTCATGTTAACTCCAGCTTCTCTTTTCTTTTTCCCTCTTCCCTGTTTCTTTCCCCTTTTTCCCCATTTATTTTTGTTTGTTTGACTGAGTTTTGAGATAAGAGCTCATCTTCTTGTGTAGTTCAGGCTGGCTTTCAGCTCACTATGGAGGCTGGTGTCCAACTCACATCAGTCTTCCTGCCTCAGCCTCCTGAAGGCTAGGATGACAGGTGTGTGCCACCATGCCTGGCTCTTCTTTTCGACTGCACCAGGATGGAACCCAGGGCCACACTGTTAAGTAAGCAGTCTCCCACATACCCAATGCTGACTAACTTCTTGCCAGCCCGGTGCGTGCAGGTGGCCCATCCTGCCCATGATCTCACCCTGAAGTGATGTCCCTGCCTGTCACCCACAGGACAGCAGCGCTCATCCCAGGTGGGATCCCCAGTCTCAGGTGCTACTGTCACCCTGTCAGAGGTGTTGCCCGCCATTTGCATGCAAGCTACATCCAAGGAACAGGGCACATTTTCAAACATCTCATAAACTCGCCTGTGCATCAGGGTGTGTGTGTGTGTGTGTGTGTGTGTGTGTGTGTGTGTGTGTGTGTGTGTGTGTGTGTGTATGTGTGTGTGTGTCTGTCTGTCTGTCTGTCTGTTTCTGGGGTCCAGTGGGATCTGTGTGTGTCTGCAGGATGCATGTCTGCTCAGTGCAGCTGTGACAGTGATAAGTGCACACGTGTCTCCCACGGAGGCCGCTCAGTGTTTCTGTGTCAGATTCATGTATACTTGCCTTGTAGGATGAGGTGTGTTTCTGTGAGTGTGGTGGGGTGCAGGATGTGTGTTGTTTTGTAACCAGTGGTGTGGGTGTGCTGTGAAGGGGTGTGCTTGGTGAGCACGCTGAGACAAGTTTGTTTCCTGCTCCTGTCTATGGTTTGACAGGTTTCACCCCCTCTTTTGGGGTTTTTTGATACAAGATCTCGCTTTGTAGTTCAGTCTGGCCCTGAGCTTACTATGTAGCCCAATCCTCCTGCCTCTGCCTCCCAAGTGCTGGGATTACAGGTGGGAGCCACCACACCAGGCTCAGGATGTATGCTTGTAGGATGTTTGCCTTTTCTCGGTGTATCATGATTTGTGGCACGTCATAGAAAATGAATCTGTCTGGTGCCTCAGTATCTGATGTGCATGCGTGTTTGTATGATACATGTGTGTGTACACCCCTTTGTCTGTAGCTGATGAAGTGTGTGCACGTGTGTTGCAGGAGTATCTGCCTCATGTTGTCACATCTAGAGGATATGTTGCACATTGCAGTGTCCATATTTTTTGTTTCCATGAGTCGTGGATGTGTCTTGCTGGCCGAGTCCCTGTCTCACTGTGGACTGGCCAACACGTCTAGATGGTAGTGCGTGTCTCTCCACACACGCGGGCAGTGCAATGGGGCCTCTGAGTGGTGGGCTGTGCACTTCCGCTGCAGAGTGCGTATCTACTGCCGACGAGCAGAAGGTTTTGTGTGTGTGTGTGTGTGTGTGTGTGTGTGTGTCTAGGTGTGTCTAGGTGCTGAAGGCAGATGTGTGAGCACTGGCAGATGAATGTCCGTTTCTTTGGGTCCAGCTGTGGTGGGTCCATGTTGCCACGTGCCTGTCTCCGGGGTTCTGGGGGCTTGTGTGCATGGGTGGCGTGACTTTCAGGGCGAGTGTGTGTGATGGCCACCGGGTTGGCTGCGTGCACGCGTGCCGCCTGCCTCTCTGTGTGACGCGTGCTGCATCCCTACTGGAAGCCAGACGAGGCCGAGGCCCTTCTCCAGTCTCCACATTCCTTTGTGCTCTGTGCTACAGAAAATATTTGCATTTTCCACGACTCATAATTTTTCCTCCTCAATCGCTACCAGATGTAGGTCCTGTGGTCCCCATTCCCATGGCAACGGAGTTTCCAGCAGCTGCGGTTCCCTTTTGTGGCGCCTGCCTCGAGAGCTGGCACTGGTGTGAGTCCTGAGGGGGTGGGGAGGAGCGGGTGGCTGCAAAGGCAGGAGAGACTCAGGGCGCCTCCCGGGGAGGGAGGCAGTGAGGACTGCCTGCTGGGAGCGGGGGTCCCTGCTCTGCGAGGTGCCCACAGGAACTGCAGGCTTGAAAGTCTGGAGCAGGGGGAAGTGAGGCTGCTGGTAAGCTTGGTCACTGAGACTTCCCCTGGTCTCCTCAAATCCTGCTGGTCCAGGGTGGGTGGCTGAAGAGACAGAACTAGGAGTTAGGGTGTCAGGGAACAGGAGTGTTGGAGCACGATGGTTCTGTGGGCAGGGGCGTGGCAGAGGTAAGAGTATGGCCTAGGTGGATGTGTGGTTCATGCCTGGAATCCCAGCCCTTGGGAGGTTGAGGCAGGAGGATTACTACGAGTTTGAGGCCAGCCTGGACTACATAGTGAGTTCAAGTCCAGCTGACCTACCAAGTGAGACTTTGTCTCAAAAACTCAACCAAACCGAAATAAAGCAAATGTGGCCTGCAGTAGTGCACTGCCCGTTCCTGCCTCCCTACAGCCACTCTCCTGCCCCTGCAGGCCCAGTTTGTCTTCTGTCCCTCTGGCTGATTCTGAGCCTGTGTCATCAACCCCAGAAGCCAGCATGGCTTGGTGCCTAAATAGATCAGCGCCCGGCCAGCCACAGGGCCACAGCTGGGAGTGTGCCCAGCTGGCCGAAGGGAAGTGGTGTGGCCCAGAGACAGGCAGTCTGTTCCACATGCTGCATGAGCAGACCAGACATGGACACTGTGTGCCCACCAGCTACTTGGGGTGCCTTCCTCCCCTTGCTTTCTCTGCTGAGATGATGCAGCCCCTGTGTAGTTGAGCAAAGTGGACTCCAGGCTGAGCATACTACAGCGTTAGTCAGATATGCAGTTGGGCTCTGGGCTGCAGGTCGGGTAGAGGGAGTGGGTTGGAGGGTCTTAGCAGAATCAGAAAACTTTGAGCTGAGTATCAGAAGATGGAGGAGGGCTGAGGATTTAGCTCAGTGGTTCTGGCACTTGCCTTGCAAGTGCAAAGTCCTGGGTTTGATTCCCAGTAACCACATACAATGCCAGGAGTGGGTGACTCACGCCCACCAGCGATCAGTACCATATACCACAATGCTGGGCGTGGTGGCCCCCGTCTGTATCCCAGCACCCAGCACTCAGGAGGCAGAGGCAGGAGGATTGTTGAGTTCAGGACCTGTCTGAACTTCAAAGAGAGACCCTGTCTCAAAAAACTTTAAAAAAAAAAAGATAAGAAAGAAGCCTGTTACACTGGCAGGGAGATGGGAGGAGCCCAAAATGAGCGTTTGAAACTCAAGGAGACAGCTAGAACCACGGAAAGGTAACAGTATGTGGCTCTGGAAGATCATCTTGGTCCTCCCGGGCCTTTAGCTGGGAAGATGATGGCGAACAAAGGGTTACAGGAGGAAGGCCAGGTCTGAGGGCAGCATGGCCAAATCAGAGCAGCACAGGGCAGGGGCTGGTCCAGGGAGGCTCCCCTCCCCATCCCCTCTGCCTCTCTGGCAGGCGGGTGAGGAGTTTCCGGCTGCGGACAAGGAGCCCATTGAGGGGACAGCGGGGCTCTGTGCAAAGGCAGGCCTTGTTTGTGCGAGATGAGGCCTGGCAGGAGGCTGCACCCTCAGACCCCTGGCCCCTGGCCCCAGCCTCTGACCTCCAAGTTCATCAGGGGCAGCCCGTGGGAAAGGTGCAGAACAGAGCAGGCGCCCACAGCCTGTGCCTCCCAGTCAAGGGATTCCCCGCCCTGATCTGCTCTGACCCGTTCCTGCCAGGTGACCAATCCAGGGTGGACAAACCAGATGAGAGGCCCATAAATTTTGATAAACACAACAGTGATGGGCACCTGGCCACAGTCCATTTTCCACGTCATCCCTACAGACCCACACCGGGGAGCTTAGGTGCAGCAGTCACCCCTAGGAGTGAATGTGGGCATGAAGAGGTCACATGCAGTTTCTTGAAGAGGGACGTCTGTGCCAGAGGTCCACAGACAGGCAGTAATTACAACACGGGAGGAGAAAAGAAAGGCACTTTATTAAGAAGCTTTGGCCAAGGCCCTGCCAAGAGGAGCCCATCCTGGGGCTCCTGGACAGGGTGGAAGCAGCCCTGCCAGGGGCACATAAATACATCTCAGGCCACTGGCGCCGCCCCTGGGAGGCCATCAATACCAGCTCGACAGCTGAGGGGGGAGGGCTGGGAGACTGGGACTTGAGGTGCCAGGGGAAGGAGTGGGACAGGCCGAGGAGCACCGCGCTCCCTGAGGAGCAGAGACCAGCCCTCCTCCCCAGTCTCCAACCAAACAGACAGATGCCCTAGAGTCTATGTAAGTATGTGAGTAGCCTTGGGCTACTATCAAGGAAGAGACCTTTCAGCCAGTCCGGGGCGCCAGGCCCTGGCCAGTGAGGGGTCGCTACGGTGGAAGTGCTTCTGGCGTCAGCCAATGAAAAGGCAGCCCCAGTCAAATACTATACACGCTCGGCCAGTAAGTGGTGGTCTCTAAGCAGAACTCATCTGGTCTTGGCCAATGAAAAGTGGGTGATCTGAGAACTCCGAAACCTCACCAATGGGGAGAGAGTCGCCAGCTAAGCGCCAGGCTGGTCTCCATCAATAAGATGGGGGACTTTCCCTCGGAACCCGGCTCCAACCGAGGAGCAGCTGCTGGGGCCTGAGCTAGTAAGACGGCGGCCTCCTGCCAAGGGGAGGTCTCTCGTGCCCAGGTCGCGGAACATGCCGGGTTCGCAGAACGCAGGGTGGCAAGCAAGGCTGCTAAGCCGGGGGAAGCTGCAGGCGCCGCAGGGCCAACCCCCTACAGGGTGGGCGCGCCCACCCTGCCCAGCTCGCCCGCCGCCTCGCGGCTCTTCTTGCGCGGCGGCTTCTGGATAGGGGTCTTCTTTCGAGGAGTCTCCGGCGCAGGCGTGTTGGTCGCAGCCTTCTCGGGTCCAACGGCCTCAGGCGCTGGGGACGCGCGGGGTGGCGAGGCGGGGGGCACCGAGCGCTTGGCTTTCTGCGGCGGCGCCGGCTTCTCCCGCGGACCTTGCGTGCTGGAAGCTGGCTCGGCGCGACCCAGACTGCGAGTCTTGTCGCGCAGCTCCGCCGCCAGCATGGAGGCGGCCTCGGGCGCGCTGCGCGGAGGACCACTGGTGTCCGTGGGCTCCGAGAGGCCAGGGCCGCGGCCTCGCGCTCTGGCCCGGGGCGGTGAGGGCGCGACGAGGGCTGGTGCCTCCTCGGCCAGCCCTGGGGGCCGCGGCGTCGTGTCGCGGGCCCGTGGGCTACCGGGCTCCTCAGGTCGCGTCGACGTATCGCTGGGTGTCCGTTTCCTCCTGCTGGGGCTGGGTGCAGGCTCGGGGCCCGGAGGCGACGGTGAGGTAGCGGCGCCATGCTTACCGTGGATCCAAGACACCTTGGGTTTAGTAGCTGGGTCAGGTGGCGGGGGCTTCCTGCGTTCTGGCGATGGCGACAGCGACAAACCTCCAGCTTCGCCCCGGACCCGGGCCGGCCGGGCCTCCCGCCGAGCGACACGTGCGTACAGTGCCCCACCCGGTCCCTCCACGCTGGACGCCGACCGCTCGCTGTCAGAGGACGCAGGGAGGGGAGGTGCCTCCTCCGCGGACGCCGGGCTGGTCACGGGCGCAGGGGAAGGCACCGGCGCCTCTGCCGCAGAGGGAGCCTCTGGGTCCTGGCTTTCAGCGGCCGCCTCTGGCATAAAAGAGTCAGCGGGTCACCAACTTCAGGAATAGCTGCAGGAGGTCCAACCTCCAGGGGCAGACCCTCACCGTCCCTCTTCCTCTACCAGGGTCCAGCCTGTCGCCATTACTCTGGGCACTTTCACAGCACCGTCCGTAACTTAGAGGCCCTAGGTGGGGAGTGAGGGGCACTTTTTCAAGGCTGATGTCTATTGTTGGCCTGACCTTGTACCCTTTCCCCACCACATCCTCAGGTGCCACCATCAAGTGTGACCCTTCAACATTCCCCAAGTGGATTCCATTAGTCTGTAGGAATCCAGGCTTCTGAGGCTCAGAGCTTAGTCCTCTGACCGAGGTCACCCGATGGGGTGCAGAAGGGGAAAAAAGAGCCCAGCCTTCCACCATTCAGGCTTCTTCTTGTCTGTGAGCCCAAGGCTGCAGGCAAAGGTGCACCTCATACCCTCTGGATCCCCCTCTTGTTGCCCCTGCCAGGCTCGCTACCAGGCTACTGGGCTCCTCAAGTCGCAAACTTCCTGATTTCATCCAGAAGGGCAACGGGCCGTGACTAGTGACAGGCGAGCCCACCCTTCTCCCCATACCTCCCCAGGCCCATCCTGAAATGGCTGGACTGAGCCTCACTCTGCAGTCGCTCTGGCACTGACATCCATACAGCAGCAGCTTCATCTCACCTCTCATCTGTGCTCCCACCTCTTGCAGACTTCCTGAGGTGGAAACACATCACGCTAGCCGGGCCATACTCACCCTCATGGGGAACGCAGTACACAGGGCCTTCATCTGTGGTGTCAAAGGAGGAGAAAGAGGCCCGGGAGGACCAAGATGGTGAAGGCTGCTCCAGCCCTGAGGGTGGTTCCAGGAAGCTGCAGTTGAGCGTGTTGTCCAGGTCGTGATGGGCCACTGGAGGAGGAGCGAACCAGGGTCCCTGCCTTGCCCCAACCTCTTCCCTCATTGGCCAAATGCACAGGGAGTGATCAAGACCAGCCCTATCTCAAGACTGCGAGGGGGACAAGTACAGTGACACCAGACCAGGCCTAGAGAATAGATAGCAAGGAACCCAATAATGAAAGAGGGTTAGGAGCAAGTGTGCGCAGCCAGGGCTCAAAAATGAATAGTGCTGAAGGGTCGAAGGAAGGTCAGAAAGAGATGCCAAGAGAGGACACTTGGCTGGGACCCAGGATCTCCATATTTCAGATCTTCCCTGAGAGGTGAGGAGGCTTGGAGCACTTTTGAGCCCAAATGCACAGTAGTAAGGCTCTAGTTCTGCACACTGACCCCTGGCCTGGTCTCCAAGGATCCCAGAGCTGGCTGGTTGGCCTGGTTCACAGAGGGGATGTGGGATTCAGCGCCCCCACACCTGCCTATAGCCACACGTGCTGTGCTGCTGCTGGGTTTTCTCAGCCATCCCCTTTACCTCCCAAATCTGAACCTCTCTGACCTCGTCCAGTCTCCAGAAACAAAGAGAGAAGAGGGAGGCAGAGCCCATTCTGACTGGGTGTCAGCACACACAGGAGCAACCCAGCCCCCACCCCAGAGGTCCTTGGGCAGAGGTCGAGGCAGTTTCCAGGAAGGGTTCAAGACACTGCCGAGGATCCAAGCAGGAGGGTAGTCTTCCCTTTGTGGCCAGGGCATACCCTGGAATATCACCCACTCATTTCCTTGCCTCTTTGCAAGGACGTACAGTACAGCCCTACAGCCAGGGGGCCTAGAGCCCCAAATAGCATCTACCTGCCCGATGCAATCACTCGGGACCCATGCCTCCCACACATGCACCTACATCCAGCCACATACCCAGGACCACAGCCTTCTTTAGCCCCACTCATAGCTGCACCCCCCTCCTTTCTCTCTGGTCGCACCTCCCCACTCCTACCCACCTCAAACCTCACAATTCTCCCGCTTCTACACGAGGCCCTGGACTTCCCCACAAGCGCTTCCGTGCTGCCTTGGGTGTTTCCCTCAGTGACTCCCATGAGCTCCGCCTTACCAACGACTTTGGGTAACTTCTGCCTTCGCAGCGGGATCCGGGGCAGCTTCATGCTGATTCTGCTGAAGCGCCCGCACAGGCGCTGCGGAGCCTTCTTCCTTCCCAGCGAGAGCTCCCTGCGGGGGCAGGGCCTGAGCCAGCGGGCAGGGTGCGGACAGGGCCTGGGGGCGGTTCGAGCCGGGCGGGACCCGAACGCTGGGGTGTGGGGCGTGTCCAGGGGCGGGGCCTGGGCCTCGAGCGCGCGAGTTCTGCACCGGGTGGAGAACCTGGAGAACCGCGGTGGTGTCGGGCCTCACCGGCGGGCGGGATCCTTGCCGCGGCAGGCGCAGCAGCAGCCGAGCAGCGAGAGGAGCAGGCCGAGGAGCAGGGCCAGCAGCGCGCCCGCGCCCATCACGCCCTTGCGCTGATTGGTTTCTGCGGGGAAGGAGAGGGGCCGCCAGGTCAGCGCACGTCCCCTTGGCTCCTGCATTTCTTAAACCCGTGTTGTCTCGCCCACTCACCCAGGTGGCAGGCTCCGGTGACCGGGTCGCAGGAGTCTTCGTGGCAGCTGCAGGCCTGGGCGCAGTCCACGCCGTGGTGCCCAGGTGGACACGTCATGTTACAACTGTGGGGATACGGGGTCAGTGTGGGCTGTCTCAGCCCCGGGCGATGTCGCTTTCCCTCATTCCCTTCTCTAGGGACTGAAGCCCGCCCCCACTTGCGGGCAGGGCAGGCACCTTCCAGGTGATCAGTTGCTTCTCTGGGGATGATTTTTCTGGGGATGACTCGTATGTGGGTGGGAGAGGGAGGCAGGACCAGGCTCCTTGACTGTCAGTGGAGGTTCCCCGCCCGCTCTGCACCAGCCCTGGGTCATCTCAGAAGCCCACTGACCACACGCTATGCAAATCATCAGAGCCAGGCACAGGCCCCACAGTGCTGGGGGGCAAGATCTAGCTGGAGTAAGGGCCCAAGGCTGAGATGACAGCCCAGGCCTGGACCCTGTCTTGTCGGACCTTGAAGTCCGGCTGGAGCCTCTGTTTGGTGGAGCAAATCCTGTGCCCTCCTCCTAGGCTCAGGGAACTCACTGGGGTCCGTGGACACCAGGGCTGCAAAGGCAGCGTCCCGACTGGAAGTCACAGTGGCCGCTGCCGCAGTCGGCGCACACAAAGGCGCAGTCCTCGCCGTAGGTGCCATTGCTGCACTTGGTCTCGCACCTTGCGGAAAAGGGAGAAATGTCAGCAGAACCGAACAGACTCGGTCCACAGAAGCCTCCGCAAGGTTCGGAGGGCTGCGTGCTGGGCCGAGGTCGGCGCTAGGTGCTCACCGGTCGCCAATCCAGCCCGCGTTGCACCGAGTGCACTTTCCAGTGACATGGTTGCAGGCGTGTCCGTCGCGGCAGGGCGGGCAGCGGTGTCCGCAGCCCTCGCCATAGAAGCCAGTGGCGCACGGCTGGTCGCATTTGGTTCCGTTCCAGCCGGGCTCGCACGTCAGGCAGCGGCCCTCGGCCACAGTGCACGGCTGCTGGCCTTTGCACTGACCACACCTAGGGGAAGGTCAGACAGCAAGGCGGGACCCGATGTGCCTCCCCACGCCCCCGGGGAGGCGGTCCCTCTCCCTCCTCCTCCCAAGGGACCCCGAGCTTACCTGCGTCGACAGCCCAGGCCATAGAACCCGGCAGGACAAGGCTCGCGACAGTACTTGCCGCGGTAGCCCGGTTCGCAGGCGCACGTGCCGTCCACGGGATTGCAGCGGCCGCGGAAGCAGTGACAGTAACGGTCGCAGCGGGCGCCAAACATGCCCTCGCGGCACTGGCAGCGGCCGCTCTGCTGTTCGCAGGGCGATGAGTTACAGGCGCACTGGTTGTTGCAACTTCGGCCCCACCACCCCGCGTGGCACAGGCAGGCGCCCGTCTGCGGGTCGCAGCGCGACGTGGCGCTGCAGTAACATGCTCTAGCGCACTGTGTGCCCCACCAGCCGGGCTCGCAACGGCACGCGCCGCTCCGCGGGTGGCACGTGCCATGCTGGCAGTTGCACGCATGCTCGCAGCGCTCGCCCCAGCGCTGTGCGTGGCATGTACACTGGCCCGTCACGTCCTCACACTGCCCGTGCGGGTGGCAGCTACACCGCTCTTTGCAGTCGGGGCCCCAGAACTGGCGCGGGCACTCTGCAGGGAGGAAAGGAGGCTCCGTTTTCAGCGTAGGCAACATCCCGCACCCTAGCTGCCTTCTCAGAGTATCCGCCTCCCAAAGCCTTCCGGTCTCTGGATCAGGCCTCACCCTACCCCCACACTTTGCTCTCTAGTCTCCCCGCCTCCTTTCCCAGTCGGCCCCGCCCCAGACTCACTAGTGTCGCAGTTGGCACCGAAGTAGCCGTGACGGCAGCGGCACTCGCCGGGCCGCACACACACCTCGTTCTCGGAGCATGTGGAGTTGCCTTCGCACACAGCTGAGGACCAGACAGAGGCAGCTGCCAGGGGTGTCCCCCTCTCCCGCCTCCCCCTGCCCTGAACCCCGAGGCACCCTACTCACCGATCCCACATTCGTCCCCCTGCTGTCTCCAGCCATTGCAGCACGTGGGCACTTGTGAGCTGCGAGCAGAAGGAAGATGGCAGAGACTGACGTCCCCTCCCCCGACCCCTTCTGGAAGGTCAGACTGCCAGTCCTGCGCTCCCCCTCATCCTGCCCTAGGCAGATGGCTACCTCGGCCCTGCCGTCAGGTTCAGGAGACTCAAAGTCCAGTAGAAGGCCACAAATTCCAGCACTCAGGCAGTAGGCACCAGCGGAAACAGAGGGCACACCAGAAACAGCTGACCTCCAAGAACTCCCCAGCCCTCCCATCCCACCTACCCTCCGTGGCCTCCCAGCCACTAGGCCTGTCCAAGGGGCCCTAGGAGTCCCAGGGGGAGCAACAGTGGCTGAGGGGGTGGAGAGATCCCTGGGCCTTGAGCACCTGTTGAGAGGGTGCTTAGGATGGGGGACCTGACCAGATGGGTGTCAGGGACCCAGACGTGAATGACAGCGTGCTTCTCTGGTCCACCAGGACCAGCTGAGCTAGAGAGACACGGAGGTGGACAAGTGGGTGTGGGCACAAGGAAGAGCCTACTTAGCAGAGGGGAGTCCTGCAGGCTGTCAGAGTGAGGGGAGCCTATCTGTGTGTGTGTGGGTGTGTGTGTGCGCCCATAGGGTGAGTCCGCCATGTGCATAAAGAAAATAAAACTGTGAAGGCCCGAGGACCACGAAGCAAGACTGCATAGAGGAAGGAGAGCTCTGGAGCATGTCTATATTTGTTTTGTGTTTGATTTTATTTGTCTTTACAAAGTAAGAATATTTTTTGGTGATTCTGGGGATCAAATCCAGGTCTTGAACTCAACCACTGGGCTCTACCCTACAGCCCTAGCAGGTAATTGCTAACTGCAGGACCCCAGGGAGGGGCAGCCTCTTAAACCCTGGGGAGATCAGGTGTGTGCAGCACTGTGGTGTGGGCCTGCCCAAGTGAAGCTGTGACTGGCTTTCTGGAAGGATGCCAGGCTGTCCAGGAAGGAATGAGCTGGAATGTGCCCACAGTTAAGGGACAGCCACTGACGCTGCATGTTATGGTTTATATCTAGATCCGCCCCCCCAAAGCCTTGTATCTCACAAGTGGGGCTTTTGGGAAGTGATTGGGTCATAAGTGTGTTGATACTGGATTAGTCCATCAATGAGTTTGTCACTGTGGGCTGGAAGGGCATATATATATATATATATATATATATATATATATATATATATATGGATATAAGGATATATATATATCCTTCCTTCTCCCTCAATGCTGCTTTGTGCCCACCTTGCCATGAGGTCTCTCTTCTCTGCCATGTCATCTGCCTTGGAGCCAGCTGACCACAACCTCTACAAACCATGAGCTAAAACAAACCTTTTCTCCTTTAACTTGTGGGTGTTGGACATTTTGTCCCAGCAACGAGACAGTTACTAAGACACTACAGGTTCCTAAAGTCTCAATAGACCTAAAAGAATATGCTAACAGTGCCACTGGTGTAGAGATATCATGCAAGATTCGCTTTCTTGCAATCCAGGTTCAATTCTCGGGTGGCACACTTAAGTTTTCAATGCTGAAAGTGACTATGATGTGTATATATAATGTACCAATAAAAATTTGAACAATTAAAAAAATATTCTGCAGGAATACAGTAGCCATTCACACTTTACAGAAAAAGAAGTATGAGTTTTCCGGGAACATCCAAATCTAAAACCATGATATGGGAAGAGTTGGAGGGGATCCTGAAGACCCTGGTGGGGTGGGATAGACTGCCCTGCATACCTGCCCAGACTGCAGAAGATGCTTCCAACCATTTCCCAGCCCAAGATAAAGGCCACACCCCAGATAGGGCTCTGGGGCCCCAGCAGAGCCTCTTTCCCACTGAAAGAGCTTGGTTCTCCATCAGGCCAAAGTTAGGAGCTGGGGAGAAAGACCCATTAAATCCCAGCTGAAGGAATCAGTCTAGCATATTTACCACAAATGAAACTAGAAATGACAGACAGGAACATGGAGTAGGCCTGGATTTTCCTATTCCCATGTCTCCATTTATCCAGCCCTGACCCAGGGGCTCCAAGGAATTCACCTGCAGGATAGGAGAGTTTACCCAAATGTCCTTCCTACAAGTGGCCCCTGTTAGGTGGCCTGCTGGGTGGCCTCTGCCCTGGATAGCTTGGTATGTGGCTCAGTAGCCAAAAGCCAGGTTTTAAGGCCATGCTCACCTGCGGTTGATGCCTAGGTCTGCCACTACTGGGTGACCTCAGGCAAGGAGCCTAACTTCTCTAAGCGGCAGGCTGCCAAGCTACAGAGGAGAGGCCACAGGTTTGGAAGGAAGATCAAGAGAGTCAAGGTATATCCAGTGTTTGGCATGTGCTAAGAGCGCCACCATGGCTGTCTGACATTGTCTGGTCTCCAGTCCATGATGACACTAGGAGTTCTGAGTCTAGTCCTCCAGAAGCTGAAGTATAGCCTGTCATTACCCCTAGGTCTTATTACAGCAGAGCTAACAGCCACCAGCCGGGTTCACTAAGAACAAATTTTCCTTCCAGTAACAGATAAGGGAGCTAAATCACTAAGCTGCCTGGGATGGCCTTGAATTTGAGATCATTCTACTTCCGCCTCTCAGAGTGCTGGGATTAGGAGCCGGTGCCACCGGTCTGGTACCACCATATCCGGTTCTCCCTACAGATCTTAGTATCACTGTATACAAATCTGCTGGGATTTCTCCCATCTTGGACCCCCTTTGCTGTACCTGAGCTCAACACTGACCAGTTCTGAATCTCTCAAATCCATAGAAAGAAGCTTCTCTGTGTGCCACACCCCCACTTGTGACCTCACACTCGCTTGGCTCTTCTGCCCCCAGAATTATTCTTCTTTGTTTGGTTTTTTTTTTAGTTTTTTGTTTGTCTGTTTTGAGACAGGGTTTCTGGCTTTGTAGTTCAGGCTGGGCTCGAACTCAGCAATCCTCCTGCGTCTGCCTCCCAAGTGCAGGGATTACAAGAGTGAGCTACCATTACTGGGCACTGTGGTGTGTGGTACTGATTGCTGGTGAGTATGAGTCACCACACCTGGCATTATTATATGTGGTTACCGGGGATTGAACCGGGACCTTGCGCTTGCAAGGGAGGCGCCAGAACCACTCCTCGTCCTCAATATCTCTCCTCTGTTCTCGCCACACTGGTTCCTTCAAGAAGCTCATAAGGTCCATCCTCACATCATCCTGGAGTTGTCCAGTGGGCCCCTGCCCCCCTGCAGACTTACAAACCCAACTGCCCTCTGTACAACATCACTACAGAGAGAGCACATGGGAATCTCATACTCAAATTACCTACAGCTGAAGCCTGCCTTCCTCTGACTCCTAAGTCTTCTCCACCTCAGGTCACTCTTGTCCTTTCCTGACCCAGGAGACATCAGACTCCTCCCTCCTGCCCACAATAGATCTACCGAGAGACACACCTGCTTTCTCTCTCAAACCAGAGGGGAGCCAGTCTCCCTTACTCTGCACCAGGCTCCAGGGAGGCGCCTCTGATCTCTGTGCTGTCTGCTCACTTCCTAGCTGGACTTGGAGCCATGGCTCCCTCCTCCTGTCTTGTAGGCCTGGGCGCGCTCCTCATCTTCTCAGCGGGGTCACCCTAAAGGACCCCCTACCCTGCCCCCTTCATGCTTCTCTGCTCCCCCTTCAGGGCTGAGGATTAAACCTGAGATCTCATGAACGCTAAGCAAGTTATTGTTGAGCTACACTCCCAGCCTCAGCTCCTGCTAGAGGCCTAGACCCTCCGCTTGGCTTTCTGGGGTGTAAGTCTCCCTCACAACAGTACAAGGGTGGCACAGCAGCACTGGTCTCTGCTGTTGTGTTCCTGCACTGACACAGGTCTGGCACACAGCAGGTGCACAGGACTTCACCAGGCAAGCGCACACTCCTCTCTCCTGCACCTGTTTTTTTGGAGACAGGGTCTCGCTTTGTGGTTCAGGCTGGCCCTAAACTCAGCCTCCAACTCACATCACAGCAATCCTCCTGCCTCTGCCTCCCGAGTGCTGGGATTACAGGCGTGAGCCACCACGCCCGGCACTGTGGTATGTGGTACTGGTTGCTGCTGGGTGTGAGTCTCCACACCCAGTATTGTATGTGGTTAACCGGGGATCGAACCCCGGGCCCTAGCGCTTGCAAAACAAGCGCCGGAACCACTGAGCTAAATTCCCCAGCCCTCCAGCCTCTCTTTTAAAGATGACAAAAGCAAGAATCCAGAACCGGTGTCGCCGGAGCGACTCCCTACCCCTGGAGGACGCCATCACGGTGAACCCCACAAGGTGAGTTCCATCACCAACTCCATTGTATGGAAGTGGAGACCAGCCCAGAAAGGTTAAGGATTTGCTGAGTTTCATACAGCGAGGCAAGATTGGCACCAGAATCTGAACAACAACAAAAACCACTTCAGCTCTTGGTTACAGAAACAGTCGTTTTCCTGAGGAGGGCTCGCTGCTAAGAGCGCGGGCTCCAAGGGCTCTGTGGCTCCATCCTGCCCCCGGATCCCATCCCTGTACCGGCCCCGTGAAGGGGGGAAGACGGGGCCGGGCAGACTGAGCAGGACGGCGACCGAGCCCTCCCCCTCTCCAGGCCCGGCCCGCCCGCCCCCGCCGCCGCTGCATTCCTGGGGCGGCCCAAGAGGCGGCAGCGGCGGCGGCGCCGATGTGAAGCAGATGGCAGGCTGGGCCGGTCTCGCCCGGGAGGCGGGGCTCGCGGAGGGGAGGGGTCTGCGCGCCTCGGACCCCGCTCCGAAGCCCAGCTGCCGCTTGTCCATGGCCACCCCGGCGACCTGGACTCGGCCTCCTTCGACCCTACAGCCCAGGGCGCTCCACCAGGACCCGCCAGAGTTCCACGACCTCTCCAGCTCCCGCAATGCGGCGCCCCCCACCCCAGTACTGCCAAGCTGTCCCCACACGCCCGCTGTGGCCCGCACGGGGTGCCCTTGACCTCGCTGTGGCCTCAGACCAGCCAACTCCGCTGTCCCTTGCTACCCTGCCCACTCCTGGCGTCCTGTCCTCGGTTCTTCGACCTCACAGCAAGCTCTGGGGTCCGCGCCTTCCTGTCAGGCCTGCCCCCTAACTGTCCCACACCAACTTCCCCAGCCAGGTCCTCGCGGCGCCCCACTTGTGCGTTGCTCCCCCGCGAGGCACCCGGAGTCCCCACATCCTCCCATCCCCGCGCCGGTCACTGTCCTTTCGACTTCGGTTTCGGGTCCACTCTGAGAGTCGGCTTCTGGAAGCCCTCACCTTGGTCACCATCCTCCCTGGACCTCTGAAACAAATCTGACCTTCCAAATGTCGCCTGCTTAAAGACCCCGAGCTCCCTCCTCTCCGATCTCGGCGCCTCTCCTCGGACCCCCCTCCACACCCCGCTCCGGCCCCAGGGACCAGTGAGTGCTCCGGGCCTTTGCATATGCTGTTCCTCCTGCGTGGACCGCCCCTCCCCGGCTTCTCGCTGCGGCCTCCACAGTCCAATCCACAGGCCCCTTTCGCAGCTCTTTCCTGAGTCTTGGACACCATGTGTCACCACTGCCCCGGGGCTCCAGTCACCCTGTTACGCCGCAAGCGACTTCTGGTCCAGCGTATCCTCGGACGCACCTTTGTGTCCAGGACCCTGGAACGGAGCCGGCGCCGGCGAGGGCTGCCAAGGGGCCCCCTGCATGTAGCACAAGGAGTTCCCCGGAATTCCCACCCGTGCCGGACGTTGCCACCCCCGTCGTCCAGCGGCCCGCTAGCTCAGTCCCCTCCCCCGCCAGGCCCGGCTCCTACCCCGGCGCGCGGCACACGTTTCGGCCGCGCGGGTTCAGCTCCTGGGACGTCGCGGGGCCAGGCAGTAGCCAGAACAGCAGGAGTAGCCAGAGAGGGGGCGGTGGACCCCTAGATCCCCGGCGCCGCGCCGGCCCGGCCCCCCGGGGCCCTGCGCCCTCCATGCGGCGCGGGGCAGGCGCGGGTGGGCGCGGGCGCGGGTGCGGCCGCAGCGAGAGCGGCCGGAAGCGGAGTGCGAGGCCGGGCGGGGGGCGGCAGGAGGGGCGCCGGGCCGGGCAGGAAATTCCACATCGGCTCCCTGATCCGGGGCCAGCAGCGGCCGGCCAGGCGGAGCGCCCGCCCCGTGCGCCAGACCCCACCCTCCGGCCGCGCCGCCGTCCCCGCGCAGGCCCCCGCCCCCACCTGGCTGCTCACAAACTTGGGGCGAACTTGGAGAAGGCTCCTCGAGTACTGAGGGAGGGAAAGGGGCGCCTGTGGGCTCTGCCTCTCCTTCCCAGACATCCACTGAGGATCCGCCCCTGAGGGTTCCTTGCCCAGCCAGGCCCAGGGCGGGAAGGAAGATGGGAGACACGATGCGTTAAACTTCACTCCACAGTCTTGTAACCGGCGCGAGGAAAGTGGCCCCAAATGGCCCTGGGCCACAGGCAGGTCTTAGGCTCCGAGACCACCAAGCCCTGAGCTGGATGGAGTGTGCATTCACCATCTCCCTTACGCTGGGCACAATTGAAGCTCGTCAGGGACAGAGTGAGCAGGATGCTGGAGGCCTGTGGATACACTGTCTGCCCCAGGGCCAGGGCCAGGGTCAGGGCCTGTAGGAACGGAAGGTGATGCAGGTAGAAATGCTCAGGGACAGAGTGAGCAGGATGATGCTGGAGGCCTGTCAATACGCTGTCTGCCCCAAAGTCAGGGTCAGGGTGCCTGCCAGAATGGAAGGTGAGATGGAGGTAGAAATGCCCAGGCATGGGCTCTGATAGAAGGCTGGGGAAAAGCAGGGGGCGGTCAGGGGCTGGGAATTTAACTCAGTGGTTCCGGCGCCTGCCTTGGAAGAGCGAGGGCCGGTGTTCGATCCCCAGTGAAAACATACAACAATGCTGAGCTAGCTGTGGTGACTCACATCCACCAGCAATCAGCACCGTATACCACAATGCTTGCTGGGCCTAGTGGCTCAAGCCTGTAATCCCAGCACTCGGGAGACAGAGGCAGGAGGATTGCTGAGTTCAGGACCAGTCTGAACTGCAAGATCCTGTCTCAAACAAACAAACAAACAAAAACAAACAAAGCAAGGGACAGCATGGAAATCAGAATGACCCCCTGCACTCCTTCTAAGGGCAAAAAGGAACTGGGGAGCCTTGGAGATGGGGGCTGCTTGAGAAGGTTATTGGAAATGCAGATGGGAAAGTCCAGAAGGTGGATGGGGACTGGAAATTAGGATCCCCTATATCAGACCAGAGGGATGTGTTAACTTCACCCTAGCATTCCTTTCACTTTGCTTCCTCCATACATCACTGTCTATAATTTTTGGTTTGTTTGTTTTTTGAGACAAGGTCTCTCTCCGAAGCTCAGGCTGACTTACGACTGTGTAGCCCAGACTGGTCTCTAACTCATGGGAATCTTCTTGCATCAGCCTCCTCAGCACTGGAAATACTGGTGTACACCACCATGTCTGACTAAAGTCATCTTTCTCAGAAAAAGGTGAACAAGAAAAACATCAGCTATAATTTTTTTTTCAGTCTCCTGAGTCCTGGGATTATAGGCCTGTGCCACCGTACCTGGTTAGAATTTTTTGTTACAGGAACTTGGAATGTCTGGTGACCTTAAAGTAACAGTGAGATGCTCCTCAAAAGACCTGGTTGTCGGGGCTGGGATTTAGTTCAGTGGTTCCAGCACCTGTCTTGCAAGCGCAAGGGTCCGGGTTCACTCCCCCGGTAACCACATACAACTCACGCCCAGCAGCAACCAGTACCACATACCACAGTGCTGGATGTGGTAGCTCACGCCTGTAATCCCAGCACTCAGGAGGCAGAGGCAGGACGATTGCTGTGATGTGAGTTTGGGGCTGAGCTCAGGGCCAGGCTGAACTACAAGACAAGAAGACCCTGTCTCACAAAAAAACGACCTGGTTGTTGCAGAATTAATGACCACTCTGGAGCCCACCTGGCTATGACTAAAAAATACTTCCCCTAAATCTCAATATGAGCTTACAGCCTGTGATCCCCTAGGCAAAATGAAACTTTGGGGTGATCGCTTCCATATTTCAGCTTGTCAGCCCACTGCTAGGAAAGCTTTCTTTTCGTATCAATCTCTTGAGTTACTGACTTCTCTGGGCCAAAATGATCAAGTCTTTTGAGTTTACAACAGTACAGAGCAAGGCACGATGGGGGAGGGGAGCGGGACTGAGAGGCCCCGGCCCAGGGAGCCAGGAGGAAGGAACCCTGGGTTCAGGGCAGTGTCCACTCCGGGACACCGGGGCAGGGAGCGTGGGCAGCCAGGTCTCAGTAAGGAAATTGTCTTCTGAGAATTGAGTGGGACAGCCAGAGCTGGAGAACGAGGCTGGTAGTGGAGGGTGGGGGAGGAGGTGCAGAGCCGGGAGGCTGCAGGCCAGCTGTCAGCCATGCCGAGGGGCTGGGCAGGAGGGGGAGTCCAGTCGATCTGGTCACGAATGCAAACACTTCTTGGGGACAAGTAAACAGGCCAACCACTCCTGAGCACCTCAGCCTGGGCCCCTCCCACAGAGGATCGCTGTGGCTGCTGCAAACAAGCAGTGGGGGTCACTGAGGCCGTAGTGCCTGTCCCAGCCCTGCCCCAGGTTTGACCCTCCCCTAGGCAGGAGGAAACGCTCCCATCAGCTGGGCCAACTTCCTGAACAGCATCTCAGTTCCATCCACATTCCACTCCATCCTCACCCCATCCCTGATGATGGGTGATGTTCCCACCCCACACTCACCCCCAGGTCCTCCTAAATCCAATTCTGTGTGCCACCCAGAAGAGTCAAAGATTCACGTCTGACTGCCCCTCACCGCCCTCGGGATCAGGATGCTCAGTCTCACAGCATCCTGGATGTGATCCCCCATATATTTTGCAGTGGACAGTGACTGGGTGTCACAGGCCGGACCCTCATTTGTCCCATCACCAAGTCGCCCCTATCAAGTGCCAAGAAGGGTGGGCGGAATGAAGGATCACCCTCTGTCCTGTCCGGGAAACACCAGGACGAAGCGTGGATTCATTCACAGCACCCACGAAATGGCTGACCGCTGTGCAGGCAAACCGAGAACCCCCATTCTGGTCCTAGGTCTGGTCCAGGTGGCTTCCTGCAGGTGGACCAGAGGATTTAGCGACGGGAGCAGGGCAGGGCAACAGTGGAGAGCCCAGACTGGGCTGCTTGGGCACAGGGCGGCCATGTATGCTGTGGGGGTCCTCAAGGTAAGACAGAGGCAGGACCAGCCCCACCAACCCCCTCTCTCTCTCCCACAGACTCCAGACCTCTGTAGACCCTTCTTTCTCCTCTGAAGAGCAGAAGTCCGTGGACACACCGGGCAGGGGTCGGGGCAGTGCTCACAGTTTGAGGAAATGTTTCAGTGGTCAGGTCCTTCAGGCTCATTTTCTTTCCAGAAACTTCTATGGCTCTACACGAATTGTTATCTTGGCCTGTTTATCCTCCCACCTCACCCTCAGGAGTGGGCACTAGAGGGTGTGGCCATGCCGCCCTACTAGAACTGGCCCATTAGGGATCCACCCTGGGTTTGCCATCCTGCGGTGTCTGTGCATGATGGCATTTCCTCAGGAGTCCCAGGCCCTGGACAGTGAAGGTCATAAGTGTAACCCCGGAATCAGACCCTGACTGAGTGCCTCCACCCTGTCCTCAGGAGATCCAGAGCCCAGAGCAGCTGGTCACTTAGGTCCTTTATTCCTCCCATCCCAGTGCATACTGACACCCTTCCCCTCTCTTCCACGCCAGGGTCCCAGTGAGACCTGGTGGTTCCTGCAGTCTGCCCAGTTGACTGCAGACCTCGAAGCAGGCAGGAAGGTATCACTCGGGGAATAAAGCTGAGTGGGGAGTTTAGCGCGGTCTCGGCCTATCCACGTGGGGCCACTGACAGCTCCGGGAGAGTAAGACTCAGGAATAGGGAGTCAGGGGAAGATCCCACCCAGCGCCGCGCTGGCACGCCAGTCAGCCAGGGAACCTCTGGGAAGTGCTCACGGGTGGGGAGCAGCCAGACACGACACCACCCATCAAGGCTGTCTTCCCATCCCTGCCTGGACACCATGCCATCTCCTCCTTCTCTAGGTGCTGAGGTTTCCAGGCCCTGGGATCAAGAGTTTACTTTTGAGGTACCTCACGTGCATGAGGCAAGCACTGAGCCCCTCCTGAGTCCTCAGATTTCTCCCGTCCAAGTATCTACCACGCCCGACCCTGCTTAGCTTCTGAGATCAGACGAGATCTCAGGGGCATGTTCAGGGTGTGACGGCTGTAAGCCCTCAGTCTTCTGATGAGCTGGACTCCAGTTCCACGGGCCCTGGCAGAGAGACGAACCAGGGCAGGTTCCTGGTTTCCTGCTAGCCAATCCACGGTGCTCACTTCTCCCACCACAGAGCTGCCCCTGGGGCAACAGTGATCTTGGAAACCCACCCCTCTCCAGCATGCTGCCCAGACATGCTGCATGGAAAGGAACTAAGGCTGTAGCCACATGAAAACAGTTAACATCTTTTGTATAATGCTTTATTCCGTTTATCAACACAGGGTCAGAAAAACCCAATGGTAGGGGGTTTCTTCATCACTAGAACCAGTTCCGGGCAACTTCGTGTATCTCTGCTCCCTCTGCCCTGGGAGCTCCCGCCCACTCCAGGTCTGGCTGTCCATGCAGCCCTGCCCTGTTCATGGAAGCAAGGGTGGGTGCTATGTGCCTCGGTGCCTCTACCAGTCCCCAGGTCCTGTTGAAGGGACCTCCTTAGACTATCAGGGACAAGATCAAGGGAAGAAGGGGGGGACCTAAGATAGTTGTTGACATAAGACCTCCAGGGCACACAAAGGAGGACTGGGCCTGGTCACTCCCTCAAAGGACTATGGTCTTTTGGGAACATTTCCAAGTGTAACATAATCCACAACGACAAGGTCTACACCAGCCCTTCAAATACCAGAGGGCTGGAGTAAAGAAAGGGTGGCAGGAGCTGGTGAGCCACAGGTTCCAGGGGAAGTGCCCAACCCTAGGGCCAAGTGTGCTGGCCTCGCCCTGCAGACTACACTGCCCTTGAAGCCTCAGCCAACTCTCCCTCTGATGTCAGGTACTGAAGCCCTAGTCCTCACTCGAGTTGTCAAACTCCTCCCAGTCTGACACACTCATCACCTCTGAGGCAAAGTCTGGGTCAGCCTGGCTGCGGTCGGGGGTTCTGCGGGGCTGCTCAAGGAGCAGGGAGCGGGGCAGGGTGAGCACACAGGCTGCCAGGCCCGAGATGGAGTTGTCAAGCTGGGGCCCCTCCTCCCAGCAGTCCTTTTCCACATCATAGATGTGCACGTAGCCTGTGCGACTGCCACGGTTGTGAGAACGGCCGCCCAGCACGTAGATCCTGTTGTCCAGCACAGCAATGCCAGGCTCCCCATGCCCAGCTGGGAGAGGGCAGACAGATGACCAATGTCCAGAGGAACAGCTGTAGCAGGCCACCTGCAAAGCCAAGGCCAAAAGTCAAGGATGGACATCTGCTTGGAGAGGTTGCCAGCCTCCTGCAGGCCAGCTAACCAGGGCACCCTTGGTCACCTGTCACTCTGACAGGACCTTGCAAATATAATGCAGGGTCTGGTCGGGGATTTAGCTCAGTGGTTCCGGTGCCTGCCTTGCAAGCACAAGAGCCTGGGGTTCGACTCCCCGGTAACCACATAACAATACTGGGCATGGAGACTCACGCCCAGCAGCAATCAGAACCACATACCACAATGCTGGGCGTGGTGGCTCACACCTGTAATCCCAGCACTCGGGAGGCAGAGGCAGGAGGATTGCTGTGATGTGAGTTTGAGGCTGAGCTCAGGGTTAGCCTGAGAGACCCTGTCTCAGAAAAAAAAAACAAAAAACACAATAAAACCCCAGGGCCAGCATTGAGATAGCTTGTCCATGGGCCAGGCCGACACTGACTTGCCCAGACAGGAGGCCCTTGGTAGGTACCCAGCAGTACCACTCGGGCACAGGCCAGCCTCTGGCTCCCACACGCAGCTGCCTCCCCCTCAGCATCCATTATTTTCCATGTTCCAGGGTGTTGCTTCCCTCTCCTCCACAAGACAGAAGCTGACCCCCACCTAAATGTCCTTACCTGTACCCACATACCCGTCACTAGTGGGGATCACAATGTAGATGCAGCTACTTGCCGACTAATGGTGACCATCAATGTTTTCTATCTTCAAAACAGTAAACAAAGAGATGGGAAAATGTTCAACCTACTAGTAATCAAAGAAATACAAAACCAAAATGTCAACTCTTAACTAACAACCACTGCAGGAGAGGGAAAAAAAATCACAAAATCCAATGTTGATGATGGTGTGGTAAAACCTCACTTGTGTGTACCAGTTTGACACAATACATCAGGAAAGGAATATGGCTATATGTATTAAGAGCCAAAATATTTTATCTTTCTGGCTGATGAATCATTTTTGGTTCTCTTGCATGGTAGGCAAAACAATGATTCCTCAAAGACGTGCAGACTTTACTCTCTGGACCCTGTAGATGTTATTTCACCTGGCAAAAATGATCTTGCAGATGAGATTAAGGATATGGACTCTGAGGCGAGGTTTTTTGCTTGGTTTGGTTTTGGGTGAATTTTGTAGGTAGATTGATTCATCTATAGAAGGCCTCTGACTTAGAATGGTTTAACCTACAGTTCTTCTTTTGACCTTACAACTGTATATACATTCACTAAAAACTATACTTGAGGTTGTTTTATTGGTCTCTTCCAGACTAGTGATACATGGAACGATCTCTGTTTTGATGCTGGGTACAGGGAGAGAGCCGCAACTTCTAGTCAGCCACTCCATCTTGATAGAAAACACTGAGTCTTGACAGTGAAACGTGTTGCTAGACTGTAGGTTAGGTAAATTAAAATGCATTTTTCAGCCTAGGATATTTTCAATTAATAATGCAGAAACATCTATAATAGTATAAGAATTATATAAAGGGGGCTGGGGATTTAGCTCAGTGGTTCCGGCGCCTATCTTTTTTTTTTTTTTTTAAGGTTTTTTGAGACAGGGTCTCGCTTTTGTGGTTCAGGCTGGCCCTGAGCTCAGCCTCAAACTCACATCACAGCAATCCTCCTGCCTCTGCCTGAGCCACCACACCTGGCACTGTGGTATGTGGTACTGGTTGCTGCTAGGCATGAGTCTCCACGCCCAGTATGGTATGTGGTTACCGGGGATCGAACCCGGGTCCTTGCGCTTGCAAGACAGGCACCGAACCACTGAGCTAACTCCCCGGCCCACCGGCACCTACCTTTAAAGCGCAAGGGCCTGGTTCGATCCCCAGTCACCACACACAACAATTCCGGGTGTGGTGACTCACGCCCAACAGTAATCAGTACCATATAGCAGTGCGGGTGTGGATGGCTCACACCTGTAATACCAGCATTTGGGAAGCAGAGGCAAGAGGACTGCTGTGAGTTCCAGGCTTGCCTGAGCTACACAGTGAGCTCAGGGCCACCCTAAACTACAAAGCAAGACCCTGTCTCAAAAAGAAAAAAAGAACTATACAAGGAAAGGGAAGGAGAGACAGAGAGACAGATGGAAAGACTCAACCTGGCCTCCAAAGCAAAGAGGGGCCTTTAGGGGACAGGGATTTCCACCCTGTAACTATCAGGGACAGAATTCTCCAACAGCAGAGAGAGACCTTGCCCTAGGGCTTCGGTGTAGGAAGAAGGCCCACTGTGCCGACGTCTTGATTTAAGCCTGCCAGACTGATGACCGAACTGTATTACGTTAAGCTGCTGTGCTGTGGTGACTACTTTAATGTGCTGGCCTGAGTGTGTGGGACAGGAGGTACGATGGGAGTCTCTGTAACTTCTACTTTAAAAAATGGTGGGTGGGGGCAGCACTGGGGGTAAACCCGGGGAGTACTGAACTATATCCCCAGCCCCTTTGTGAGACAAAATCTCACGGAGGTGCTGCCCAGACTGGCCTCAAATTGGTGATCCTCCCGCTTCGTCCTCCTGAGTAGCTGGGATGACAGGCGTGTAGCACTGTGCCTGGTTTTCTGATTAATTTTGCTGCCTGAGTGACAGCTCTGCCCCCGGCTCACCTGAAGCACATCCCTTCTGTAGCCAGCATCATTGTTGCTGCCCCCAATCACATACAGCTTGTCAAGGAGGGTAGCCATGCCATGCCAGGCTCGCCGAACGGGCCCATCAGCCAGAGTCTGCCAGGTGTTGCTGCCTGGGTCGTAGCAGTGCGTCTCCTTCAGGTAGTCTTCCCCTCTGCGGCCACAAGTAATGTACATCTTTCCATCCAGCGTTGCACCTGCGTGGGCATACACCTGCGTGGAACAGTCAAGAGAACAGCAGTCAGCCAAGAGGATGCGGAAGGGCAGTGAGGGTGGCCAGGCAGTCTCTGCTGAGGCCGCTCCTCGCCCTAAACCTGCCCGACTGCTCCCCGAGGACTCATCACTTCCTGACTTGCCCCTTGGTGTCTGAACAGACACACTCTTCTACTTGTTGACTCCCAACCTCTGCCCTGTCTACAAACCCACGCAACAAACATGATGTTTGTTTTTCTTTTGCCCCTGAAGGAAATATCTGTTTGAGGGAATTCCAAGAAAACCAAGGCATCTTTTTCAGAGCCAGAACACAAGAGAAAGGTGGCCCAGTGACCTCAACCCCTTCCCTGGGTTTTGTTTTTGAGACAGGGTCTCGCTTTTATACTTTAGGCTGGCCCTGAGCTCAGCCTTGAACTCATAGAAATCCTCCTGCCTCTGCCCCACAACCACCCCCCCCAGGGACTGGGATTACAAGTATGAGCCACCATGCCTGGCACAACCCCTCTACTGGGCCCACTGTCTAAGCAACCCTAAAGACCTGCCGACCCAGCACTCCATATCTGTTTGCAGATAGTACCTACCTGATACTACTTGATATGAGCAGGAAAGAGTAAGACGGAAAATCAAATATAGTTAGCCCTCAGCATCTGCAGGTTCAACCAATGGTGGATGGGAAATATTCTCTTATGGTGTCTGTACTGAACACATACAGTTCCTTTCCTGCCCTTATTTCATAAACAATAGGGAATAACGACTATTGACACCACGTTTGCATTGTAATAGGTATTTATGGTTAAGTGCAAAAAACGATACCAAGGGACTTGAGCTGCACAGTGTTGGTGACTTCAGAGGGCCTGAAACCCTCCTCTGTAGATAATGAACGATGACTAGAGACCATATCCACTGTGGAGAGGTTATGTGTCTTGTGGGGTAGGAAAATACACTTTCACTGGTCACGATTCTGGTCCTTAATTTTCAAAGGCTTTCTTGATAAGTCACGTCTATAGGATGCCTCCCTAGCAATGACCAGCATTGCTAGTGCAAATCGCTAATTCGTGTAATAGGCTCCTGCAGCCAATGACATTTACTTTCAAAGAGCTTATGGGGCCACTCTGGTTTTAGTTTGTGTTTTTTCTTAAAATTTATTTAGAGAGCTGGGTATATAGCTCAGTGGTTCTGGCACCTGTCTTGCAAGTGCAAGGACCCGGGTTCGATCACATAACAATACGGGGTGTGGAGACTCACCCCAGCAGCAACCAGTACCACATACCACAGCACCGGGTGTGGTGGCTCACGCCTGTAATCCCAGCACTCGGGAGGCAGAGGCAGGAGGATTGCTGTGATGTGAGTTGGAGGCTGAGCTCAGGGCCAGCCTGAACCACAAAGTGAGACCCTGTCTCAAAAAAAAAAAAAATCTTTAAAAAAAAAAAATTTTATTTAGGTTTTTTTTTTTGAGACAACGTCTCCCTTTGCAGTTAAGGCTGGTCCTAAACTGAGCCTCGAACTCAGTAATCCTCCTGCCTCTACCTCCTGATGGCTGAGATTGACAGGTGTGAGCCACCACGCCTGGCATTGTGATATGTGGTACTGATTGCTGGTGGGCGGAGTCACCATGCCCATCATTGTTATTTGTGGTTACCAGAGGACAGAACCAGACCCAGAACCACTGAGATAAAACCTGGCCTGGCCACTCTGTTTTTGAAGGCTTCCCCTGGGCCACCCTTCCACGATACCCAAAAGGCCTGTAGTAGCACGTATAGTCTGCACTGCAATCTTGTGCTATTCTCAAATAAACATTTTGTTCTGGAAACTTGATGTACTGTCACACTCACTTCCCACCCACTCCAAACTCCTATACCTAATCAGTGGCAGCCACCAATCATTTCTCTATCTCTAGTCTTGTCACTTGCAGACCACTGTTTGAATGCAGTCAGTGCACAACCTTCAAGAAGGGCTGTCCAGGGGCCGGGGATTTAGCTCAGTGGTTCCAGTGCCTGCCTTGTAAGTACAAGGGCCCATTTGATCCCTGGTCCCCACATACCACAATGCCAGGCAGGATAGTTCATGCCTGTAACCTCAGCACTCAGGAGGCAGAGGAAGGAGGATTGCTGAGTCTGAGACTGAGTTTAGGACCAGCCTGAACTACAAAGTGAGACCCTATCTCAGAAAACTAAAACAAAACTAAACTAAAATAAATAGAAGAGCTGTCTGGGCTCACTCAGGTTGTTACTCATCACGCATACCCACAGCTGGCTCCTTTTTGCTGTGTATCTACCATGGTTTAACCATTCCCTAGAGAAGGACAGCTATTTGTTTACAGTCCCTGGCTATAACCAGTAAAACTGCTATACTATTTATGAACAGTTTTCATTTCTTCCAGATGAATCCCCAGAATTCCTAGCAACTGCTGGGCTGCATGGCTGTTCAAAGAAACTGCCACACTTCCTGCCATTTTATATCACCACCAATGAACTTTCCCTAAATAGTTACCAGTACTTGTTATTGCTATTTTTTTTAAATGATGGGAGTTGACACTGGACATGGTAGTGCATGCCTATCACCCCAACACTCATGCATGAAGCTGAGGCAGGAGGATCTTTACAAGTTTGAGGACCAGCCTGAGCTACACAGTGAGTTAAGAGCTAGCCAGAGCTACATACCCCTGTGCCCCCAAAAAACAAAAACAAAACAAAAATAAGGTGAGGGCTCAATCAAGTGCCTCACACATGCTACTGCTAGGTAAGGACTGTATCACTGATCTACATTCCTGGCTCTTCCAATTTTTATTTCATTCTGATAGGTGGTTCTCTCATCATTGCTGTATTTATATTTCCCTAGTGGTCAATGATGTTATATATTTTTTCACATGCTTATTTTTATTTGCCTTTGCATATTCTCCTCAGTGAAATGTCTGTTCAAGTCTTTTGTCCTTTTTGTTTCTGGTGGTATTAGGGATTGAACCTAGGCTTTCACCTTGAGCTACATCCCTAGTCATTTTTATTTTTTCAGTTAGAATCTCATAAATTGCTAAATTGCCTGGGCCAGGTTTGAACTTGTGATCCTCCTGCCTCAGTCTCTCAGAATGCTAGGAATACAGGCATGTATCATTATACCTGGCTAAGTTTTTCTTCTTCTTTTTAGGCAGTCTTGCTTTGTAGTTTAGAGTGGCCCTGAACTCCCTATGTAGCCCAGGCCAGCCTCGAACTTGCAGCAATCATCCTGCCTCTGCCTCCCAAATGCTGGGATTATAGGCAGGAGCTACCACGCCTAGTATTGTTGTAAATTGTTACTGGAGATTGAATTCGGGACCTTGTGCTTGCCAGGCAGATGCCAGATCTATTGAGCTAAATCCCCGGCCCCAAGTTTTTCATTTTAAACAGGCCTAACATTGATTTTTATTTTTATGGTACATGCATTTGAAGTGAAATCCCAAAGCTCATCTGACCTCTTCAAGCTTTTTTCCTAAGTGATAGTTTTACATTTTACATTTAATTCTAAAAATCATTTGGCTCATCCCCCAAATCACACCTCAGCCCTTCATTCCCTTGCTCCTCCACAGTCCCAGCGCCCCCCACCCTGTGCTTCTGCTCACGCTCTCTCAGCAGTCTTCTCTTTACAGTGCTTCTCAAGACTCCCCTTGCTCAGGAGAGACTGTAAGAGTTCTCCTGCCCAACAATGCCTACCTGTCCCTGCAATTGGGCTGCCTCATTCCCTCAGGCCTTAGTCTGACACTTCTTCAGACAGACCTTCTCCAAATAGTCTATTTCCACATGTCCTGCAAGAGCCCCTACCCTCTTTCTTCATTTCTACCATCGCACTTACTACAGTAGGTAGTAACTATTTTTTTTACTGGAATTGTTTTACTTACATGGTGTAAAACTTTCAGGAACAAAAAAATTCTCATCATGAATGATGTTAAAACAGAGGAGAAATACTGCTGTAATTGACGATTCACTAGCAAAACATGCTCTATGAACTATTTTATGATTTCTCATAAAGGCCTGTCTAATTAATATCCTATTACCTTCACTTTTATGAATGATACGTTCTCGTCTTTCTATTTAGAACAGATTCTGGAAGAGTTGTGAAGAACAAAATGAATCTACACCATTCCACATCCACCAGGAAATAGTATACTTGCTCATGCTTTGAATTATCTTGGAATCGGTCATCTTCAACAGGAAGTTCTTCTAGGAGAAGATTTCACTTTATAAATGTGTATGGAAAATTCTTATTTATTTATTTATTTTTTTTTTTTTAGGTTTTTTTTGAGACGGGGTCTCGCTTTGTGGTTCAGGCTGGCCCTGAGCTCAGCCTCAAACTCACATCACAATCCTCCTGCCTGTGCCTCCTGAGTGCTGGGATTACAGGCGTGAGCCACCACGCCCGGCACTGTGGTATGTGGTACTGGTTGCTACTGGGTGTGGGTCTCCACACCCAGTATTGTTATGTGGTTACCGGGGAATCGAACCCGGGTCCTTGCGCTTGCAAGACAGGCGCCGGAATCACTGAGCTAACTCCCCGGCCCCTGTATGGAAATTCTTATTCCCCATTCTTTGGATTCTCTTTCATTTCCACATGTACTGCTCCTTGCTTCTCTGGCTCACACCCCTCAGTGTAGAATTTCACATGTGTATGTTGCAGCCTTTCTTTTCTATAATCAATTAAACTCACATGATGACTCTGACTGTATATCGTGATTTCCCCGTAGCATTAAAGGCTCACCAAAGAAGCTGATCTTCTTGGGATGTGTTCTGCATTTTTCTAAGGCTTTCCCATGGATTTTACTAGGACTGGATGAAGAAAATAGTTCTCTGAAAATCTCATGCGACAAGCCATCTGTAATGCTGATTCCAATGAGTACTACCATTAAGAAGGTGAAATCTCGTCCAGTATCTTTCATTTTCTGAGGCGCTGGGATGGCAGCTTCCCCCCTCTGACCTCTGTGCACAGATACTTGCTTGCTGCTGTCCTCTGCTTTCTAGAGTCATGGTCCCCGTGTCCACATAGTTTTCTGAGCAATTTCAAAGATAGATCCAAGATGTGCCACTTTCTTCTGCTCTCACAGTTCCCATCTCAAACTGGGATAAGTCACAAAGCAAGCTTTGTTAAGCACAAAGTATGGCAACGACTGTCACCTCCCAGAGGATCAGGATGCAGCTTCTCTATATACACTACAGCTCGCAGGAAAGTATAAATCATGTTCAAAGAAAACCTCTGCATAGGGATGATGCTAACTACGATCAGCAAAGATTTACTACCCAGCCAGACACGTACTGAAATTCACACATTTGTATTACAGGAGTTTTAGATTTATATTGAAAAAAAAGTCTTCTGAGAGAATGTTCGTCTTCCTTTGTCCTCTTGTTATTTGAATTGAAATGTCCTGCTGGGCACAGTGGCTCAATGTCTGTGATCTCAGGACTCAGGAGGCAGAGGCAAGAGGGTGGCTGTGAGTTTGAAGCTAGCCTGGTCTATATAGTGAGTTCAGGACCGGCCTGAACTACAAAGCGAGATCCTGTCTCAAAAAAACTAAATAACTAACTAACTAAATAAATAAAAAACTGTCCAGATTACCTTCCATGCTGACACTCGCACCTTCCTTGCAGCCGGTTTTACTGATTTGTTGAGTCTCTCATAAGGCTGTAAATACCTTCAGGGATAAAGTCTGCCATTTCTCGTCACCACTGGATCCCCAGGACTTAGTTCACAGTAAGTGATTAGTAATTGTAGAAAGAATAGAAGCCAAGTGTGCAGAAAAGGAAAGTGAGGGGTTGGCGATTTATCTCAGTGGCACCATGCCTTGCCTTGCAAGCACAAAGTCGTGAATTTGATCTCTGGTACCACAAAAAAAAAAAAAGTAAAAAGTAGGAAAGTGAAATGCTCAACGTGGCAAATCTAGTTGAAGACCAAGGCTGCCTCCCTGTGGCCAAGCTGGAGAACTGCAGTGTCCCCTGCCACTCCACATAAAGAGTGGCCCATACCCCACCCCCCATGTCTCTGAGGCCTGAAACGGGAACCAGGAGCTCCTCTCATTCACCAGGTCTCAAGGACTTCTGATCTTTACAATGAAAATTTTTCACTTTTCTTCAGGATTGGTGTAGGGGGTGCCCTCCAAAGAGGCCCCTTTCCCCCAAAGAACAAGAACAAGCAGCAGGCCACAGCTGGAGGCACACAGCTGTCTGAGGGAGGATGACAGAACTCTGTGTGTTGGCTAGTGACTTGGTAGGGGGAGCAGGACCCATCAAGGAGACCCCATTTCTCATGCTCTGAGGTCAAAGGATCAGTTTTGGGGTGGGGAATAACAAATGAAAGGCAGTAGAAAGAGGTTTCCAAGGGCAAGGTGTGTGGAGCAGAGGCCTCGGCCTCCATACCATCTGCCTCTAGGTTGCTCTCAGACCCTCAAAGGTGTCAGGTGTAGCAAGTGTTCCACAAACAGCAATGTTGGCACGATCAGGATACATGTCCTGTCCACAGAGGCCAAGGCAGGGCTGGGAAGCAAGGGCAGGCAAAGCTTCTTCCTTCCTCTGGGGCCTGTGACTCATTGAACACTGCACAGCCAGCAGATGAAGGAGTGGTACTTCCCCTAAACATCACTCTCTATAATGAATATAACTTTAAACATCTTCAGGTTGGAATAAACCAATTATTCTTGTATTATTGTAAAAATGTGCATGGCTTTTATTTTTAATATAAACAATAGGGCTGGGATTTAGCTCAAGTGGTACCACACCTACCTTGGAAGCACAAGGGCCTGAGTTTGATCCCCGGTATCGCAAAAAAAAAAAGAAATAAAAAAAGAATAGAACTTTGAAAGCAGTTTTGGCTTCTGGAAGACCCTGTCTCCTAGGGGCTGTGAGGGAGAGGTCTGAGAATAGGCTGGTAAGCCAGGCTGCTGAGAGCTTTCCTCTCCATCAGGGTACCTTTTGTTTGACATTTTTGGAAATATTTCAGTGAGTATGGAACAGATAAAGGAGGAAGTTTCTTTCTACACTGAAATACAGGATTAAATCAGTTTATGCATCCAGGGTGGCATGACCAAGACTGGCATGAGACTCAGGTAGTATATGGTCTGAAGAATGGGGTCTGGACCGTCCATGTGCCCTCTTTAGATAGGCTGACTAAACCTCAGGAACCCCCGCAACACACTGCAGGATATTGGGAGACATGTGGCCCCTGCTCCCTGGGCCTCGTTTCCTGGTCTCGGCCTTCACAACTGGGTCTCCAACTCCCTGAACACCCCGGGAAGGAAACCTAAAAGGTCCTCTAGGAGGGCTTCCTTACCTCCCTCTTGAGAGGAGCCACATAGATCCAGGAGTTGGTGGCAGGGTCATAGCGCTCCACAGCATTCAGGTCATTATGATAGTCGCGTCCCGCCACTGCATAGATATATCTGCCCACAACACACACACACAGGTCTGCGTGCTCCTGCTGCAGGGACTGGATCTGGAACCAGCGGTTATGTCGGGGGTCGTACCTTTGAGGGGACATGAGGACAACGTATAACTGACCAGGCAAGCAGCTTGCCCTCTGGGCCCCCACTGCCTGCTTCCACCCTTTGCCCCATATGCTGCAGCCCAGCCTGAATGCCCCCCCATCTTGACAGCTCCAAGCCAGAACATGCTGACCCACTGACAGGCCAATGTGCTATTACACCAGAAATGGGTATGTATTCTCCACAGCCTGGCGGGTAAGGCTAGAGGCCTCCGGGGTTTTTTCCTAAGACACTAGTGCCTTGCAGCTGTAACCTCTAGGATAGTTTCTAGTCATCCAACTGTGCACACCAGGCTTCGCACCTGGTGCTCCTATGCCCACTTCCATCTCATCTGTCCCCATTCAGGAAGACTCACAGGTACATCCTCTTAACTGTAACTGAATGGGCACCTCAGGGTGCTGCTCAGATGTGGCCTGTGCACAGTAACCATGACACCCTTAGCCTTGTCAATACGCAGCATGTGTCAGGTTCCCATCAGCCCCACTTCATGCATCTGAGGTAACTATTTTGTTTCTTACCTTGGCCCTTCTAGCCTCCCCAGCTGGGGCATCCTCTTCACTCAGCCCTCAAGTCTCTCCTATGGAAGTGGGATCCCTCCTACTACCTTCAACTGTGGGCACCATGAAGGCAGGGATGTCACGTGGAAGGGAAAATACAGGGTAGCTGCAGAAGGCCCCTGAGGTTGGAAAAGTCTATCTGGGCCCAGGAGGGTAGCAGGGCTGAAGCTGACAAGGAGAGGCTACGATGTTGAGCAGCTCATGCCCAAGGCTTGTGGAGGAGAGTTCTCCTGGCAAGGAGGCAGGGACACTGATCTTTGCTGACTTTGGTCGAGACCAGCACCTCTCCTGACATGAAGGCCACTTCACACCCCACTCACAGTGCCATCTGTTCCAAGTCACAGCCCTTTCTTTCACTGCCTCTTTGCCAGTTTTCAATGAAAAGTCTAGTCCCCAAGCAGTGGGCCTCATTCTCCCTCCCAGTGCAGGAGCCAGGTGTGTCCTCACTGCCCGCCCCCACTGCTTGTCGGGCTGCTCCTCTATCCCTTTGCTATGGGACCCCTTCCAGATGCACAGCACTTCTCCGGCTCCTCCACACACAGCAGGGATCTCAGCCACTGAGCTCTGCCAGCTTCTGATCACTGCTTCTCCTGCAATGCAGACCCGCTCTGACACTGGCTCTCAGCTACTTCTGCCTGGCTGCCCATCTATCCTCTGCAGAGCCCAGTGCTCACGTCCTCTGCTCCCCCCATTCCAGGGAAGTCCCAGCTCTCACTCCCAAATACAAATGCCTGAGCCTAGCACCCAAAGGCCCTCACAGTCCACACTCTACCTTTCTGGCACTTCCTTCCTCACCTACTGCTTGCCTCACTTTCTTGGAGCCTCTGCTTTTCTTTCCCTGGCCAGGCCTGGCACTGTGCAGGGCCCACAGAGAATATGCAGGCAGCTGTTCTGCTGGGTGAACAGAGATCACCCCAGAACCACAAGGGGTCAGAACTTGATGCTCTCCTTTTCCCAACTCATGCCCGGCCTTTTCCCCTGGAGCAACCACGAAGGTGCCAGCATCTGCCAAATTCTGTTTGTGAAGCCCTTTGGTCAAGGGCTCAGGGAAAGTTACAGATTCCTTCAGACAAGTTACAGATTCCTTCCCTTTGACCTATACCTGCAAAGAGATTAGTTTCATCTTCACCCAAAGTACAAATCAGCCATGCTCTGCAGCTGCTTCTTCCTGCCCCCAGCCCTTGGACAGCCTCTAGGAATACAGGAAACAGGTGCCTCTGGGGGCCACCAGCAAGGAGGACACACACCCGGGTCACACTGACCTGCCCATCTAGCTGGGTGTACTTGGGCATCACTTTTAATCTCTCATCTTCTGCACTGGCCCAGTGGGGTTATATCACCAGCCTAGAACATGTCATGAGGAATCAAAGGACAAGGAGCATAAAATGTTCCTTGTCAACTTGTGAGGTGGGCACCTGAAAGGCCAGGGTTAAGTCTGCAGTCCTAGACTTTACAGCACAGCCTCTGGCTCAGGTGGCCACGTACTATCTGCCCGGTGAGGAAAGCAGAGGAGTAAGACTACAGTAAGGAACTCATGCGTTCCCTTGATGAAATACCACAGAGTTCAGTGCAGGGACTCCAGTGAGCCAGGGCACCGACTTGTGCTGCAGGAGGGGAAACAGGCAAACAGAGCAAACTAGCATTCCACAGAATCCCAGATCCCAAGAGGAAACAAGTGAGGCGAGCAGAGAACGACCAGCCAGTCGGCGGGGGCTGGGAAAGACAGCTGTTTTCAGTGCCGAGGATAGGCCTCCCGAGAAAGCAGTGTCTGAAACCTGAATCAGAACGAGCCAGCAGATGGTGCAGCTGGCCCAGCAGTCTGGGCTCACAGGAGCCTAGTCACCTAGTTAGACGGAGCCGTCACTGCCTTTCAGGAGGGGCACTTTCGGTACCCTGCCTCCTGCCCCCATCCTAGATCCAGAGTAGACCATGTCTGCTTTTCCCACCACAGGGAGACAAAACCCTCTGGATACTTTCACTAGCTTTCTGCCCGTAGTTTCTGAGGCTGAAGTCATTTGGGTTTTGCGGCTTAATATTTAAGGAACCACACACCTACACAATGGTACCACTGGTCAATAATTTCGTTTTGTGGATTCATTTCTCTCTTTTGTCCTATATTTGACTTCATGTGTGTGTGTGTGTGTGTGTGTGTGTGTGTGTGTGTGCATGTGTGCATGTGTGCAGCGGGGGACAAAACCAAGGATCTTCAGCCCTAACTTCTTCTGCATTACTGGATTCATTTTGCATTTTGTTGGAAGAGAACCTCAAATAGTATTTTTTTTTTCCTAAAAAAATAAAGCTTTAGTTTAGTATTCCTATAAAGATGAAAATCATTTCAGTCACTGCTGTGGACTGAATTGTTTATCTCTCCCAAAACTCTTATGTTAAAGTCGCAATACCTAATACACTAGTACAAAGTGATGGTACTTGGAGATGGGGCCTTTGACAGTAGAACATTCATGACAGGATTAGTGCTCTTATGAAAGGAAGAGATTAGAGTCAGGCATGGCAGTCCAGGTCTGTAATCCCAGAACTTGGGAGTTGAGGCAAGAGGACTGCAAGTTCTACACCAGCAAGACCTTGTGGCAAGACAACAACAACAAAAAATAACAGAAGGAAGGGGCCGGGGAGTTAGCTCAGTGGTTCCGGCGCCTGTCTCGCAAGCGCAAGGACCCGGGTTCGATTCCCCGGTAACCACATAACAATACTGGGTGTGGAGACCCACACCCAGCAGCAACCAGTACCACATACCACAGTGCCGGGCGTGGTGGCTCACGCCTGTAATCCCAGCACTCGGGAGGCAGAGGCAGGAGG
>PVIR01010848.1:0-48687 GCA_004026965.1 Petromus typicus | reverse complement strand
GAATTTTCCCACCAGCATTTACTATATAACATCCATGCCTCAGTCATCATTGTATTCATCTGGATTGCAAATGTGATTAACTCAATCAGGAATGAGCTCAACCTCGTTTTCTTCCTAGGGAAATGAGAAATTTCAAGCAAGCAGAAGATCATATATTGGGTTTCGGAGTGTTGCACCAGGTCATTGATCCTAGGGGTGCGTCTTATGTCTGCCCAAAGCCTTGGCTGTTGGGACATTTCCACAGCTCCTGGCCCTGACCTGCCTCTTCCCAGTTCTGTCCTGGTGATCTTCACCTCTCCCAGTGTTTGAGCTCATTACAGTCGGATATATGTGAGTTATTTTTATTTCATATCATGATAAAATTAGTAGAGAAATAAGTACTTTTCCATTTTTCATATATTTCCTTTTAACCGTGAGACAGTGAACAGGGAAAATATGTTTATATCTACTACGTTAACAGAGAGGGCAAAAATGTTGGAGTTAAGAATCTAGGCTCTAAAAATCACAAAAACTGGAATCACCTCTGTCACTTAGTGAGATCTACAGCAGGAATGCCAACCTGTCTTACTAACCCTTAAGCACTCTTCCTTCACTTGCAAAATGAGGATAATGTAGACCACATATCCAGAGATCTCCAAGCCACATTTTCCAGCCATTCGCTCTGCTGTGAGGGGTTCACTTACAAGGTACTTCAAGAATAAAAACACTGGAAAAGGAAAATAGAGTAGAAGAGGAGAGACAATGTATGGACTACCCCCTCAGTACCATAAACTCCCCTGTATACTCAGATTCCAAAAATTAAGAAATGAGCTGACACAATTTCGACTTAAACTGGCTACTCCTACTACTCCTAAAATATATCCTGTATATTATACTTTCTCTAACTGCTGCCTCTGATTCAGTTTTCATTCATAAACCTACTATGGCCTGATAAATTCAACTAGGACATAAGTTTCCTTTATATTGATTATGAACAACTTGATTTCTCAAATGGGCCAGGGAGACTCTAACTTTGCAGCCTCAGATGCCTTGTGGGGCTAAACTATCAAATCCACCAGGAAGATGAGACAGTTCCTGATGCAGATGGCAAACTTCTCCTTCTGAACAACAGAGTTTAATTCAGGCTTATGAGCAATATAGCTTCAGTGGTCAACTGCATTATTCTCCCAGGGATCCTGCTAAATCATGAGGACACAAAAGTTTCTACTCTCTAAAACACATGAACAAAAGCGTGTGTGAAAAAGCCAGTTCAAAAAAACTGGATTTAGGGCCAGGGATTTAGCTCAGTGGTTCTGGCACCTGTCTTGCAAGCACAAGGTACCGGGTTTGATCCCTGCGTAACCACATAACAATACTGGGCGTGGAGACTCACCCCAGCAGGAATCAGTAGCACATACTACAGTGCCGGGTGTGGTGGCTCACACCTGTAATCCCAGCACTCGGGAGGCAGAGACAGGAGGATCGCTGTGATGTGAGTTTGAGGCTGAGCTCAGGGCCAGCCTGAACTACAAAGTGAGACCCTGTCTCAAAAAAAAAAACAAACAACTGGATTTAACATTGGGCCAGTAGGCATCATAAAAGTTACCTTTGAAAACTCCATAGAATAGCTTTGCTCACGGACTCCAGCTACCACCAACACAGCACAGAAACGTCTTAAATTTTTAAAACCTGTCATGGTAACTCATTTTCCTAAAGCTCTTTTGAGTCTCCTTCCATGAGATGGTAAGTGAGAAACTTCTAAATTCATGCTGTCTTTAATTCCTAATCCATGTTGGAATTTTAAAAAATAAGATAAAATACCAATCAAACCCAGAAATGAACCATTTGTGATTGTTTCTATTCAAGATAATTAGCATAAATTGGCCCTTCATGGCAAGACCGACAAAAATGGGCATGATAGCAGATTGCTCTCTAGTAAAACAGAACTCTGAGCTGATAAATACACTGTATGACCTTTTAAGCTATCCTATATTTTGGCCCAATATTCTTCTAAGAATCACCATGTTAAATAATTTTTTTATTCAAATCTTTATTGGTACATTACATATACACATCATGGTCGCATTCAGCACTGAGAATTTGTACCAGTATATGATATGACATGACTTAATTCTCATTTTTTCCCATTCCCCTACCTACGCTACAGCCCCCTATATACATAGGCTTTGTTTCCTGTCTTTTATTAACATCACATTATATTTTCCCTTCATTAATTACACCTATACCCCATTTCTTCTTAAATATTTTCTATTTCACAATATTTACTATGTATTCTATAACTCATTTACATCTTCATTTTCTCATACCAGAGAAAAGGTATGATATTTACACATCTGTGACCTATTTACTTCACTTATGAGGATGTCCTTAAGGTCCGTCCATTTGAGTATGAATGACTCAATCTTATCATTTTTTTTTTTTTTTTTTTAGGTTTTTTGAGACAGGGTCTCGCTTTTGTGGTTTAGGCTGGCCCTGAGCTCAGCCTCAAACTCACATCACAATCCTTCTGCCTCTGCCTCCCGAGTGCTGGGATTACAGGCGTGAGCCACCACGCCCGGCACAGTGGTATGTGGTACTGGTTGCTGCTGGGTGTGGGTCTCCACACCCAGTATTGTTATGTGGTTACCAGGGAATCGAACCCGGGCCCTTGCGCTTGCAAGACAGGCGCCGAACCACTGAGCTAACTCCCCGGCCCCCAATCTTATCATTTTTTAATGGCAGAGCAATACTGCATTCTGCAAAAGAACCACAACATTTTTTAAAGTCCATTGGTTTGGACAAGCCTCTTGCTCTATACACTAGCAGATCAGATGAGACCACAATGGAGTCACTTATACCAGGTGCTACAAATAATTGTCCCTAGAAGGGACCAATTTGAAAAACCCAGCAGACTCACAGTAACTGAAGGAAGTTACACCTTACCTGAACCCATGTACTAAAAGTCTCCTCTTTTAACCACATGTAGAAAGCAACTTTGAAGCTACCAACCTTCTTTTATTCTCTCTTTCTGCTTCTTCAGCCTTTTTCTTAATATAAAGCCAAAATCTGCCTTTCAATTCATTGGAACATTCACTATAATGAGGTATTTCACTGAAGTAGAATCATAAATAAAAGAGTTAATGTCTTTAAATAAAATTTGTTTTTATTTTGTTTTTTGAAAACTTTGACATGTGAAAATAATAAGTATATTTTTTAACCACCTTATGTTTAATGACACTAAAAAGTCATTAAAGAGATAGTTAAATCTTAAAAATAATTAGCTGGTTGAAGAGTGTTTAGAGCTTTCAGCACAGTAAGTGGCTAGGACCAGATTTTGAACAATTTTGTGAATTATAACTATCATCGGATATGTAATGTCTATTGACCTAGCCCCTAACTTAGAAATAGCACAAAAATACAACCCTGGTAAGTAGGATAAGCTTAGAAGTTTATGATGCAAAAGTAAGTAAAAGGAAATAACTACAGAGATAAAATGCTTACCTCTCACCGCAGATGAAATGCAAATTTGTAAATTGTTAGAGGAAATGTCAAGGCGAGAAATTCTGATGATTAAGGCAGTGTTTATCTCCCTCTTTGTACATAGCTTTTTGTACAACAAGGAGCTACAGACGTGAGTGAGAAATGTGTACTGTAAAAACAAAAAGGCTCCTAATAGAAAGGCTGCCCCAGCAGACTTATACAGGGAAGGAAATCCTGGAGACAGTATCACTAGGAATGCCTAACGCGCAGGTGTTCTCCTCTCCCTGTTCCCACTACCTTCTTCTTCCACCTCCCGTGCCAACGTCTTTATCAGCTTTTGTTTTCATTTTGTGAAACAAAAGCCAGAAGAGAATAGTGAAAATGATTACGTAAATGCACAAACGTCTATTTTTGACCGAAAGTGACATTATTCTCTTCATTCCAACTGGGTCTGATTCAGAATGCAAGAGAAGGGGGAGAAATGAGCTTCATGTAAATATAACACGAGGCAAGAATATAAATCGTACATTTTCAACAGGCACTCACTTTACATTTCTTTTTTTTTTTTCTTGTATCTAAACAGCTAACATTTCAGCAAACAAGCTATTTCTGCTTTTGCCCAAGGATTGTGAATAACAGTGCAGAACATAAGTTGCTTTCTGGATGAAATATGGCAGACTGGAAGATGTTTACAATCCAGAGGTTGTTCGAAAACAGCTCTTACACAGATTTACGGAGCTCGAGTTAGGAATTCTAAATTCGCCTAATCGGCAATTATCACTGACTCAAAATCTTCCATGTTGCTGAACTGTTCCCTTGCTCACAAGTTAATCATCCTTTAAAGCTTCGTTAAGTCTGATAGGCCACAAACAAAGACATAGTGTCTTCCCCATTAACCTTTTAAGAGGCAGTATAACTTAGTGGTTCAGATCTCCCATGATAGAGTTAAGGATATCTACCCTTCTATGTTACTAACTGCATAGTATTAGACAACTCTATCTTTCAAATCTTCATGTGCAAAATTAAAAACATTACTACATGGGTTTCATTTTATATGGACTAATTTTTAAAATTTGTGACATGCCAGGAACTATTTTAAACCCTGTAAATACAATGATCAAAACAATATCCAAGTTTTTTCCCTACATACTTAGATTCCAGTAAGCAAAGGAAACAAGAGAATTCTCATGATATGTGAATAAAAGAAAAAGATTGTTGTGTTTGAAAGTATTTAAATGAGAAGGACATTGTATGATCTCTCAAAGGAGGTAACAGTTAACACCAGGCATAGATGAATGGAAAACAATCTCACGTAGACTCTGAGGTAAAATGTTTCAGTTACGTGCATTGGAAAGTTTAAAAATTCTAAAAGTTACTTAGAAAAATATCAAAGGCCAAAACAAAGTCATTTGGAAAACAAATAGTAGTTGAAGAGATCCTAACAGTAGAGCAGGTTAGCACAGGCAGGGCTGCTCAACTGTGCTCGGAGGCTGGAGTCTACATGGGCGCTTTTTACTTTTCTTTCCAAATCTCATCTCCACTCTCCTTCCTGTGACCAGAAGGCTAATTTCTACTGCAATGGAAATGAGCTTTTCTTTTTTTTTTTTTTCCTTATTGAAATCTTTATTGGTACATTACATATAGGCATCATGATTGCACTCCATAATGGGGATTTGTACCAGTATAAAACACAACTTAATTCTCATTTTTTCCCATAGCCCTACCACCCTACCACCCCCCCTATATACATAAATTTTTTTCATTTCTTTTTTGTTATAATCTCATTATTTTTCCCCCTTCACCCTATTTCACTTTGAGTGTATTCTATTTCACAATATATAACATACAATTCTAGGACTCATTTACATCTTTATTCTCTCATACCAGAGAAAAGATGCGATATTTACCTGTGCCCTACTTATTTCACTTATGAGGATATCCTCAAGGTATGTCCATTTAAGTAGAAATGATTCAAACTTATCATTTTTATGGCAGAATAATACTCCATTCTGTAGAAGAACCACAGCTTTTTTATCCAGTCTCCAGTTGATGAACATTTGGGTTGTTTCCAAGATGTAGCAATTACAAACTGAGCTGCTATAAACACGGGTGCACATATGTCACTGTGATATGAGTCTTTTAATTCTTTTGTGTATATACCTAGCAGGGCGATGGCTGGGTCAAATGGGGCCTCCAATCCTAGCTTTTTGAGGAATCTCCAAACTGATCTCCATGGGGGTTGTACGAGTCTACAGTCCCACCAACAGTGGAGAAGGGTTCCTTCTTCTCCGCAGCCTCTCCAACATTTGATGCTGGCTGATTCTGAAATGGAAGCCATTCTATGTGGAGTGAGATGAAATCTCAAGACATTGGCTTCTACACAGCAAAGGAAACCACCAACAGTGCAAAAAGACAGCCAACAATGTGGGAAAAAATCTTTACCAGCTGTTCCTCAGACAAAGGGCTACTATCTATAATATATAAAGAGCTCAAAAAAATCAGCCCACCCAAATTTGAAGACCCAATTCAAAAATGGGCATCTGAAATGAACAGATATTTTTCAGAGGAAGAAGTAAGAGCAGCTAAGAAGCATATGAAGAAATGCTCAACATCATTAGTCATTTGGGAAATAAGCTTTTCACTTGAATTTGCCAATGTAGGCTCCCAGCAGGAGTTCAGGAGGCTTGCAGCAGAGTGAAGAAAGAATGCCCGCTGAGCTGCTCTCCCGTTAGGTAGCTTTCTTCTACGAAAACTATAAATCCCATCAGTCCTCTCTTTCTCCACACTGCTACTCCCTTCAGATTCCTTTCAACAAACCCCTCCCCTTGACTTTCAGGCCTCGTGATGACAATGAAGATGGAGAATCCACCTTTGCTGGTTTCAAAGTTTGGAACCATATTGTACAGAACCAAAGTCTCCCCACACCATGCATGCAGGTTCCTTCGCTCTACTAAATATTCCCTTGACTGAAGCTTCCTCAAATCATCTAGAGTGAATTTGCCATCTTCTCCTCACTACAGTCCTGTCTGACATGCACAGTAGGAGAAGGTTTGGAATTTAATTCTAGAGAACATATATAAGGGATTCACAGGCTACATAGCAAGTACTTTGTGTACAATTATAATCATTATGATTGTACTGCTTAAGGGAAAAAACTGGTTCATGAAGACATTTGTATGAGGCAGTAGGGGCTCCAGAACTGTACTCAGTAACACTCTTAGGGTCAATAATGGCCAGGACAAGGTATGTATTTATGGCCACAGGAGAGTTAATAGTAATTATGTTCAAATACGCACCTTCATCCTCCTGGCTGGAAAATACAGCATGATTAACTGTAATAAACGAATGAGATTAACCAAGGAACTCTCAGTTAAGGAAAGTTGTCATTGAATGTTTAAAGTATGAAATTATAAAGAATTCAATGATGTAAAATTAGTTTTTATCTCATGAATAGTTCCTTGAGAAACTGTATAAGTAGAAAATTGACATCAGTTAGGTAAAAGGAAAAATTATACAACTCATCACAAATGGACGAGAATGGTTAGATGTACTGTACCTAAAGTGTTGCTTGCAATAAAGTATTAAGCTCTTGTTTCTTCTACTAGAAAGAGGATATATTGAAATATGTGAGCCAAAATATAAAATCTGAACATTCCTCATTCATTTTATAAATACACAGCTTTCCCCAAAACTATTTAAATTTCTGATTCATTTATTGTAAGCAGGAAGACATTTCATCCAAGCTTAGGTTTTATAAAAATGTAGACTATATGTTCAGATTATTCTCTAAGGCTATTTTTTTCTCATAGAATTATAAATTTGCTATATCCAAGATTATAAATTTTATGTCAGGCAGGTTGCAGCAGAACTTTGAGAAGGAATACAATGATTTTGGTCAGTAAATCTCAAGTCTCATTCTTGATTCTATGTGAATTTTGGTCATTTCAGTTGAGTCATTCTTCTGGTGATTTCAGAAAAATAATCCATTGATAAAATGGGAGGTTGGAAATTTCCTTTGGACCTTACTCCTGTAGGGAAATTTAGAAATGCTCACCAGATGGGATGATTCAGACTTAATAACAATGTAGAGTTGAGTGAAAAGTTGAAAACTATACAGTGGAATTGGACGGTGTACAGATTTTATGATGTTCCCAAATTCAAGTCTTGAAATTCTTCCTTTTTTCTTTAAATGAGGAATTCCAAGTGTCCTTCGGCAGGGAAATCAATGAAGCCTGTAAGCAAGGCTATTGGAATCTCTGGTCAAGTATTAAGGATAAGAAGAAATTGTCCGTGCTAAGAAGTGTAGCCGTCCTAAGAAGTATTGGAGAAAGAAAGAGTTTAATTTACATTTCCATCCTGAGGCTCACAAAACTTAGCCACTAATCTTCTAGTAAATCACTTTTTTTCAATTCTGCACAGATAAATGTTGACTAATGACATGAGTAATAAAAAATAGTTTCTTCTGATTCTTCCTAAATCTTTCTGAAAAAACCCTAGATTTCCTTGTTAATAAAACTTCTTTCCTTAGATTCCTACTTGGTCATCCTCACTCTCAGTATTATAATTAACTAAATTGTTATAAAACTATTTATTCATCAGATAGTTTAAGAATGTCTAAGTGCTTTAAACAATTCTAAACAAAATAAAATGAAAAGATAGTTGCCTATTTGTATGACGGATTGATAACACCAATGAGCTATTAACAATATTCACAAGTTAAAAAAAAAAAAAACATTTCCTTTCACTTTCAGATTCTGGGAAAAAAAGAGATTACAAATGAATCATCATCCTTGCCTTATTATTATTATTATTATTATTATTTTAGGTTTTTTGAGACAGGGTCTCTCTTTGTGGTTCAGGCTGGCCCAGAGCTCAGCCTCCAACTCACATCACAGCAATCCTCCTGCCTCTGCCTCCCGAGTGCTGGGATTACAGGCGTGAGCCACCACGCCCGGCACCGTGGTATGTGCTACTGATTGCTGCTAGGCGTGAGTCTCCACGCCCAGTATAGGTATGTGGTTACCAGGGAATCGAACCCGGGTCCTTCCACTTGCAAGACAGGCGCCGGAACCACTGAGCTATATCCCCGGCCCATCCTTGCCCTAGTTTTATTAAACCCACTATTTACACTAATGCAAAAGAAATTATGAGAAACAAGAAGAAAAGGGAATGTGGTGATGTTTGTTTCAAGTTTGATCTATTATAAATTTCCTCTTACCTGTGAGACTAAATCAATTACAGCAGAGCAGGAAGAGTTTTCACAGAAGGAATTTAACACAGGTGGCTTTTTTCTGAGCATGGGCAACAGCTTATATGTATTGTTGCAATCACTAAACATATCCCATCTCTACTAGCATGTGCTAAATTTTTCATTACTTTCTGAACACTTTCTAAAGTTTTCATAGTCTTTGGCTTTTAAAAATCGACCTTATTCTTTTCTAGGCACATAATAGTATATAGGGTTAGCTTTTCAGCAGATGAAAATTCTTAATGACCCACTTTCTAAATGAAAAATTTAAAAAAAGTCTCACAACAAATCCTCAAAGTATGAAAGCAATGACAGTTCTAAAGTAAGCTCCCATTCAGCCCCAGGGTGTCTTTAATACTCACAGATCTCGCCTTCTTATGGATTTAACAACTGTGCTATAATCTGCTTAAGTTCTGCTACTCATATCTTCCACAGTTTCTTTTGATAAGACTAAATAAGCTTAGAGAGACAGTGCTGTCCCTGCGACGGCAAATTAAGGAGTTACTAATCAAAAGAAGAAAATAAAGAATATAAGTGAGGTTGCTAATACTTTTAAGAGGCAATTCTGGGCTTCCTCCAAGTCAGAGGTTGAGTATCAAGATACAGAAATAAGAAAACCTCCACCCCCCATTCAAGGGGACCCACCATCCAACTCATCATTTTGCTTTCACTCTCCTCCAGTGGATACTGGTCCATATGAAGAACGACAGGGGCTGGGGAAGTGAAGGAAGCAGTTACCCTTCTGGCTCAGCTCTGCTCCCCCTTCTCATACAGCCCTGCCCATTTTCCCCATGGCATGATTGCCCACCAGTTGTGTTTTGTTCACTAACTTCTTTATTCTCATGATGGTTCCCAGTCAGACAATACCTGTTGAAAGGATCTATCCTAGAAAATATTTAAATTAGTAAAAGCAATGGTTATATCGCTTACACTAAAGAGCACATAGCAATTATCAGAAAGATGAGTGAGCCCTATATTTAAAATAATTTATGAAAATGGATGTCAAAAAATCAAAAAATATTTAACTGTTGTTATACTAAAATCATATTTAAAACAGTTGAGTTACACTGAAACTTCATAAAAACATCACAATGTCCAAAATTTCTTCATTAAAATTTCTTATTATTCTGTGCATTATTTTAACTCTTAAAACAATACTAATACTAATAATAATAATTATTATTATTCAGGAAAACCCTAGGTACTTAAACCAAAGCAACAAGTTTATTACACAGGAACTGTGTTATTTCCAGCGATGCCCAGATCTGTGCAAATCAGGATTATGAAAAGTTAAATTTGTATCTTGGCGCCAATGGAGATTCCACTTTGGCAAATAGCAAAGTTGTTTGACTATAGAGTACACCCCGCTGACAAGAGTGGAAGATAATTTATTGAAAGGCAGCAAGTGTGGCTATTAAGAGCTTCATGCCTACTTAAATCTACTTCTCTAAGAAGTATCAGAGAATGGGAGATGAATTTTTAATAGTAACTATTAAATTCTCACTAAGTGCCTGGGACTTTGAAGGCTTCTGTTGCAGTATTGCTAAATAAGGTAGCCACTTGTGGACATTTAAACACAATGTAAAGTAATTAAAGTGTCCACTGGTCACATGAGGCTAGTCATTGATTTGAACAATGCAGATTTACAGTACTGCCATCACCATAGACAGTTTTATTAGACAGAGACACTCTATAAACTTAACACTCAAAAATGTGGTCATGTCTCCATTGACATCTGCCCAATCTGATTGTGTGTTCTTATCTTAAATGTGCAGAACAACATTCTGAAGGATTTTATTCACATTAAAATTCCAGACATAATGTTTTTACTGGAGAATCTTGTTAAAATGCTTATTCTGGCTCATAAAATCTGAAGTAGGTTCTCTAATTTCTGCATTTCTGATAAATCTCTAGTCAAGACCAGTGCTGCTGGCCCAGAGGCCCCATTTGGAACAGCAAGAAAAGAGACGAGAGGAACGGACAGTGTTCTCAAGCATGTAGACCTACGTGAGGTGTCCGAGCCAATTTCCTTGAGTGAAACAGTCTTTGTGAGGAAACAAAAAAATACTTTAAAATGTTTCAACTTATTGTCCCTGAAATATGCATGGATGATGTATCTTATCTCTGGGATAAGAAGGAATTCCTTCCTCATGGAAACTATATTCAAAATATTGGCCAACAGTGGTTCAGATATCTACCTGTGGTACATAGTAAGATTTCCAGTAGAAACAATTTGATGAAGAAAAGCTCTCCAGGGAATATAAAGGATAAATGGCAAAGAAAATAAACATGAAGATGGGTTCACTGTACTGAAAAGATCTGAGAATTTAAATCCACAGAGGCTACATGAACACCGGTCAGAACTGAGAAAGAAAATAATAAAAAATAAATAAATAAAACAGTCTTGATAATTACAGAATGAAAAAAGAAAAAAAAAAAAAAACCTGAAAACAGCCTGGCAGTGAACTGGGGAATACTTCAAAGGGGCAGAAAGGAGAGATGTCACAATTCTATTTTTCAGAAATAAACCATTCAATATCTACAGTGAAGAGGATTATTGATCTGACTCAAGAAATCTATGTCCTGACAAACTTACATTCTTGTTTGCAAGCTCTAAAGATATTTTTATATCCAAGAATTTTGATTTTTTTGTTGTTGTTGTCATTGTTGTTAGAAATCCATCAGTGAAATCTTCAGAAATAGTTTAGGAAGGAAACATTGATGAATTCACTCCACCACCATGCCACAGGTGGGCCTGTAGTTATTTATAATCCTTGACCTACTCAGACTAAGTATACAGTCTACTCCCCTGGGTATGTCTTAATTCCTCAATGTTGATTTGGAAATTCTCAACAGATTCTCCACGGTCATTGTTATCTGTCCACTTTGTGCTCATCCCTTTATTCCTACACAAGCCCTGTGGTTCAGAAAGAGGAAATAACCTCAGCCCAGCTGCAGGTATCAATCCCTTTTAGCTCCAGCTAAAGAATTCATTCCAGTCCCCTAGACATGATTAACATTTCTAAATCATCTAATTCGGTAAGTTACAGTTATAAAACAGAAGTTCTCATCACCTTCTTCCGAATATTGTCATGTCATTTATCAAAAGAGCAAGATCCTCTTCAGAAATGGAATGACAAATAAATAGAGCCAGGAAAAAGGGTGAGAAAAGTTCCCAGAGCTACAGGGTAGCTAAAGTTCTGCCTCTGCAGTTGTTCTGAGCCAATAAACTTTCTCGGTCTACGAGTCACTTTGAAAATAGCTTTCTTTTGATTGTTCCAAAAGGCATCCTACTGATACAAACTCTTTTTGTTGCCCTTTTAAAGTCTGAACTTCAAAAAGCACTTCTTAGGTGTTGAGAAGCTCTTGATGTGTTGGATCCCATCAACACTGCATTCTTCATTCCGATGACCAGAGAAGGACAGAGCATTGGTGGACTCCGGGTCGAAGACAAAATTTAAAATGTTTTCATTTACACTTCAAGTTTGTGTGACATAGAAAATTTCCTGGTAATACAATCTCTGAATGTCCAAAACACTTTGTACCTTCTAATACCACTAGAGATTTGTAAATCAAATCATTATTATTATGGATGGGAAATCTCAGACAATAATTCACCGTCTTATAGTAAGACTTCTTTAAATAATAAATTTCAATAGAGATAAATACCATCATAATCAACCTTTAAAAATCTAAGAATAAAAGCCTGAATATAATTAGTTTATATATTGAAGAAAAAGACAAGAACATAATTTTTGAATATTAATTTGTTTTTTAAGCATTTTATTCCTCAGAAATAAGATACATGTTTGCATGAGTCCTATATATGACTCTATTTTTAATTTTCTCTGTATCCAGAACCATGTTTCTTTTTTTTTTTTTCAAATCTTTACTGGTACATTACATATATGCATCATGATTGCACTCCATAATGGGGATTTGTACCAGCATAAGACACAACTTAATTCTCATTTTTTTCCCATCAGAACCATGTTTCTTAACACAAGGAATTATTTGAAGATTAGGTTTTCAGATTTTTTTTTTTTTTAGACAGGGTCTTGCTTTGTGGGTCAGGCTGGTCCTACGTAGCCCAGGCAAGCCTTAATTAAGCTCATAGCAATCTTCCTGTTTCTGCCTCCCAAATGCTGGAATTACAGACATGAGCCACCACAACCGGCACTGTGGTATGTGATACCAGGTATTGAACTCAGAACCTTGTGCTTGCAAGGCAATTACCGAAACCACTGAGCTAAATTCCTGGCCCCAGATTACTTTCTCTAGGTTAGACATGTTTAGTGCCTTAGTCTGTTTGTGTGGCTATAACGAAAATGCCTTAGATTGGATAATTAATAAGCAATAAAATTTATTTCACTGATCTAGAAGTCATGCACTCTAAGATTAAGGAACCAACACATTTGGTATCTGGGAAAACCTCATTTTCTTCTTCCTAGCTGGTCCCTCCTGGTGGCTAAAAGTGAAAACAAGTTCCCTCCAACCTCTTTTGTCAGAACACTCAGCATTCTTAAGGGCTCCACCCTCCACATCTCACCTCTACCTAGAGGTCTCATCTCCAAATGCAAACACTGGTTAGATTTCAACATACTAAATTTCTTAAAGTTTTAAAAACTAGTAGAATTGGATAATCTATCAATTTCATATTTAATATATTTAATTTTGAAAAAGAGGCATACAGCAAAACCCAAACCGCAGATGGCACACCCGTCCTTGTCATTAAATGCAAAGAAAACTACTCTGTCAGATCCTGTATTTCTGTACCCTAGCTATCCTAGAATTGACAACTTTCCATTCATCTAAGAATTGGCCCCAAGGTAGCTACATTTGCAAAATCTTTGAAATTCCTAACAAGAGATCTACCCCTGACAGAAACTCCTTCCGATGTACTTTGTTTCCCCTAGTTAGAGTGAACTGGAAAAGAAGAAAAGCATCTTCTGGGGAAAAGTCATGCCCAGCAGGAAGGAAACTACGGAGGAGTAGAATTCTGCTACCTGAGTTGTAACTCAGGATCTTTCTATTGGACTCTTTCAAAGCAAGCTACAGAATTTGTCCTCAGAACTTTTAAGGGTCAAAGGCAGAAAAATACAAATGGCTGCCCTCCACTTATTCTGACGTCAGATAAGTGACTTCTACCTCCAACAATTGATTTAGGGATAACTTCTTCTGTTCACGACCGCATCCTTTTTCTCTTCATCTGTTACCTCCACTCTCAAGTTGTTTGTGTACGAGTGATCTTAAATGTGAAGATGTTTCACGAAGAGATTTTAGAGAGTTTAATTTCTCTACAGACGGTGTTCTATGTACATCTAGTAATCAGTATCAGACAGTCTGTCCTGAACTTCTATGGCCATTCAAGACCCTATAATAATTAGGAACTTTGGAAGTGAAGTAGAGAATACTGATGAGCGTTGTAAAGTGTGTATGGCTGTTTATTAAAATGCCTAATGTTCACGTAGAATCTCTTCAGGTAGAAGCATCAATTGTATCACATGTGGTACACACAGAGACAACTTTTCCCGAACACATTCTGCATTCTTCCATTTCCGAGTCTTTAACAAGAGTGTCTACAATGTAGGGGTGTGGAGAACTGACACATGCTGCACATTTTAGACTCTTTTCACAGTGTTTGCTGTGTTCAGCAGAATATAAGCTTTCAGATTTAAAATATGTTTTCTAGCTTTCCCCACTGTGCAAATCAGTACATTAAGCAAGCCTAGCAGAAAACCATAAGCAGGCAGACAGAAAAGCTGTGAGAGGCTTTCCTATCAAATGTGACGGGAAATAAGATTTAAATATTGGTTTGCCCACCAGTGTATGAACCAGAAGTCACAGCTCAGATGATGAAAAACATCACAAAACAAGGTTGTCAGAGACACCAGATAGATTATTATTGCTCATGCACAGCTCTTAAAGTTTTAAAAACTAGTAGAATTGGATAATCTATCAATTTCATATTTAACATATTTAATTTTGAAAAAAATCTCAACAATAGTCTACCTCATAATGACAATCATTGCTTATACTCTTCTTCATGGTCACTATCAAAATAAAATATCTCATGACTTGTCTTAATATTTTGTAGGCCCACTGAAGAAAAAAGAATACATTTAAATTCTTTTTAGGATTAAAGAACAAGAGAATGAGGAAAAAATAAGAATTAAGTTGTGTCATACAGTGGTACAAATTCTCAATGTTGAATGTGATGATGATGTGTATATATGATGTACCAGTAAAGATTTGAATTAAAAAATGTTAAAGAGCAGTTTCTTCTTTTTTTAATATAGTATGTCTATCAGCAAAATTCTTAAGCTTATATGTTTGTGTGTATACAAATGCTTACACAATTTATAGACTTTTGTTGTTGAATTATGTCGTACACTGTGAAACTTAAAATTTTATAAAATATAAAAATGAAGCTTTGTTAACTATACAGTTATATAAATTAATTTTGGTTTATTAAAGGTATATGAAATTCATCTTAAAATTGTTGGCAGTAATAATTTTATGTAAAAATGCACACTGATTCAATTGTATTTGGGTGAGAGACGTGAGTAATTTTGTTTTCTCTGACACTCTGAAATTCAGCTATTCCAAAGTGTAGCTCTTAGGCCAGCTATTTTTGTACTGATTTTCCTGTATGTCAGAATTGTGAGAAGAGTTCCATACAGCCACGGCATATATTCTATAGGCTCTTAGCAGATGGCTTGTGATGGTTGTGGATGTAAACTTGTGTTTCCACAGTCACGACAATTCGTAATTTTTATTGATTTATCACAATATCTGATCAGAGCGCTGTGTGGAGTTTATGTTTTAATTCCATAACAGTCAGGGCTTACAAAGAACTTCTGTTTAGAGCAGAGTTTCGCTGTTTTTTTGCTGGTTTTCCTCCTGTTATTTTGTGGTTGTTGTTGTTGTTGCTGTTGTTGCTCTAAGTTAAGATCTACCTCTGCTGTCTAGTCTGGGATCAAGTGATTCTCCTGACTCAGCCTCCAGGGCAGCTGAGACTCCGAGGTCCGCTGGACCACACCACGTGGATAACGAACAGCGGTGAAAATGCTGTATTTCAGCAGTGAAAATTCTTGTGTTGTAGTAGGACCTTTGTTTAAAACAATCTTTTAAATTTTGCACATTTGGAGAAGATTCGTTCAGTTAAAACTTTGTGTTTCTCCTTCAAGGAGGACAGAGAACTTGTACTGCGTTATAACTCATCGAAAGCACTGGAAAGCCCCAATAGCCACTTTGTGTATCCTGACCACCTCATGCCCGACCACATGGGGGCGCCAGAGTCAGCCAATAGTCCAGATAGCCACACGCTCAATACTTTAAAAATAAATAAAATTTAAAGTTTCTTTGCACAGCCTGGAAGCCTTCACTTTTCCTTTTAGATAATGGCTCAAGACATTTTGATGATGATTCAAGTTTCCTGGGGATCTTTTCGAATGTGTTTTTTGATAGAACAGCTCTGGGTTTGATGTATTAGACTCCGCATTTCTAAGTAGTTTCCAAGTGCTGTCCACTCTGGTGATTCAATGGCCTCACGATAGGTTTTAAGAACTTAGAATACTATTGCTTTATAAGACTAGTTAAAGGGCCAGGGATTTAGCTCAGTGGTTCCGGCGCCTGTTTTGAAAGCACAACGACCCGGGTTCAATCCCCGGTTACCACATACTGCGCATGGAGACAGTACCATATACCACAGTGCTGGGCGTGGTGGCTCACACCTGTAATCCCAGCACTCAGGAGGCAGAGGCAGGAGGATTGCTGTGATGTGAGTTGGAGGCTGAGCTCAGGGCCAGCTTGAACTACAAAGGCCCTGAGACCCTGTCTCAAAAAAAAAAAAAAAATACTAGTTAAAGGTGTCAAATACAAGTCACGCTTGTAGTGAACCAATCTATAGTATAAGATCTGTGTACATAAACCTGAGAAAAAGGGAGAGAACAACAGAGACATAACAATCAATAATGTTGCTCTAAACAATATTTTCTTGGAATGTAAGTCCGCTGCAGTCTCCATAGCTCTTTGGACATGCTGTGTACATAGGTCTGACCAGAGGAAGACTCCACGGATCGTCTAGAGCAGTGATGGGGACCCTTTCAGAGGCTGAGTGACCAAAGTGCAACCCTACACCTGCTTACTTATTCCAAAGTGCCAACCCTGTGATTACACCTGTTAGAAAAAGCAACTCACACATTAACATAGTTTGTCTTAAAAACACAATGATAGAGTTTAAGTGATACAAACAGCTTTTTATTGACAAGTAAATTTTGCATGTGGCATGCTTTTGCACAATTAATGTGACCTCTGCTGTCGTCTTCATACTAGTAATCTGTCAAACCTCGACTGGGCAATTTGCTTCATGGACTGATATCGAGGGCTCTGCATTTCTCTTTTGGCACACATGCCAGGTTCACCAGCACAAGTCTAGGATCTTAAGGGTGTAAATGAGTTGAACAGCAGTGGCCAAAGCAAAGATTTTGCAGGCTTCTTGTTCATGTGGTGCTTGATTTCTTGTTTATATCAATGCAGTGACATTAGTTGTCAAACTGGGATTGGGGTTGAAAGGTTTTAGAAAGCTATATTAATATCAGTAATATCTAGTGAGAAGTAATCCTATCACTATTTAGGTTGCTATTATGATTAGAAGTATGTTCTGTCTTTGGTTGTTTGAGTATTTGGTTTTGTGTTACTGGAAATCAGGCCCAGGGGAACGCTACTACTGAGCTACTTCCCTAATCTTTTTTTTTTTTTTCCTAAAATGTGTAATCGTCCTACCTCAGCCTACCAAGCAGCTGAAACTACAGGTGTGCCTTGCTTCCTTATGATCTCTGAAAAACTAAAAATATCTCAACTGTCTCAGAAGCACAGTAGAATATTTTAGTATAAACATACAAGATGTTGTGATGGAGAAGGAAAAATAGTAATTAATCCCAAAGTGTTGCATGGAAGAGAAAAAACAAAACAAAATCACAGTATGCCTGCTTTGATATGCATCCTCAACATTCACGACTACTTACTCTGTGTTGCAAGGAAAAAAAGCCAGATGCATCTAAGAAATTCATAATGTTTATGCAAAAATACTATCAAAGAAAAATGTAACAATTAACAGAACAATTGTACTTTAAAGGAGTGGGTCAGCCTAGGAAAGAGAATTAGAATGAAAATGTGTTCTTACTGAAATTTTGAAATACACAGAAAAACACTTCTGATCTTTTTTTATTCCCCAAAAATTAGAGTTCAGGACTCTAATGTATAAGGATAACAAAAATGCAAACATTCAATACTCTTGTTTCTCTTCAAGTTGTATAGATCTTTAGCCTTTAACTAAAATGTAAACATATGCTTTACTTCATGTTATCATGGCTCTGCCATCTCAAAATTTTAAGGATAAATTACTTTTAAATGATATTTTTTTAAATGCCAACAAGATTTTTTTTAGTTTTTATGATGGGAAAAGAAACAAGAAGGAGGAAGGGAAGGTAAAGACAACCAAAGAAGAGAAGGGAGGAGAAAGAAGACAAGGACAGGAGCAGGAGAAGAAAGGGGAAAGTAGAAGAGAGAAGAGGAGGAGAATAAGAAGGATAAAAGCTATTTCTAAAATGACCAAATACGCATGCCATTTTCAAAGAAACTTCTAGAAATACCTATCCTTCAAGTCTGCTTAATTCACATGAAGCTGACAAACACATGCATAAATCTGCATACTCTTCTCCTTACAAAATAAGTGAGATAGTTTAAAAAATGAAACTACTTCCCAAATGTTTCCTTTTTGATGAGGTTGAAGAGAAGAAAAAAACTTAGCACCAGTCCTCGTATACACGTTAACAATTTTGGAGATCTATCACTGTAAACTCATACCAAAAGATGCTACAAAATAAAAAAAAAAAAAAATTAAAATCCTGCAAATGATGTCTAGTTTTGAAAACAGGATTGAAGAGAGTAACTGGATTAACATACAATACTTCCTCCTTTCCTGCACTGTCAATAAAGAGTTACAGGCAGACACAACAGCAGAACTTAAGACACGCCAGCACGTCTTCAGAAAACAGACTTCTAGGGCTGTTTCAGGAAATGGCAAGACTGACAGATTGGTGTGCTCAAAGAGAGCTCACTTCAGGGAGATTAATGGTAGAGCGTCTTGTATTGTCATTTTTTAAATTTAAACGTTCACAATATTTTGTGATCGCACCTTGTAGGTAAGAGTTCAAGCTCTATTTCTCTGCTCCTCCTTTCCCTTGCTTGGTTCTTCTGCTGCTGCTATGGTATGGATTTAAAGCGACCCGCTGTCTCCCATCATGCCTTTCACCAGATGCTTCTGCCTTGGAGTAAAGCACTGAAAACCGTGAGCCAAAATAAACCTGTCCTTCAAGGTGCAGTAGACCGGCATCTTGCCCTAATGATGACAAAATGATTAATACACCCTCAGTGTAGCTGAAAGACTGAGCGAGATGGGAGAAATTTCAAGAAACCAACTACTGTCCAAAAAGTTGAGAAGATGCTATTTAAGAGGAGGACAAAGGTATTATCATCACTTACCTAAGAATATAGGCCCTCAGTAGAGCTTCGTGGTTGATGAAGACTTCCAACCACAGAGCTGGTCTTTCTGTAGAATGCTCTGGGTACTTTCCTCCCATCCACACCTACCTGATCCTCCTCAACCTCCAATTCTCTGTCTGAATGCTGCTGCCTCTAGGAATCTTTTTCTCACCTGAAGCAGACTGGCACCCACCATCACATGCTAGCTTTTTTATACCTGATATTTTATATTTATTTTATTACATCCTTTATCTAAAAATGCAAAGACAAGAAGATCACAAATTCAATCCCACCTAGACAACTTACCAAGACCTGTTTCAAAATAGTTTCTTAAATAAAGGGTTAAGGATGAAGGACACTGGCAGAGCAATTGCTTAGCATGTAAAAGCCCTCATTTCAATCCATAGTATCCCTCCCTGCAGAAAATTTTATGATTGATTTAAGTTTTACTAAACTCAGAAGAGCAGGACAAGCACAGGTGCCTGGTTTTGTTTGTTTGTTTGAGTTTTTTTGTTTTTTGTTTTTTTATCCTCAGTTATTGGCAAAGGTTGCAGCACACAGGAGGTGGTCATAAATGATTTCAAAGTGCCAGGAAGGGTGGCGCGTGGGGGAGGCTGAAGCAAAGCGATTGTCACTACTTTGGGGACTCCCTGGGCTAGATCTTGAGCTCAAGGCCAGCCTGCACAGCAAAGGGAGACACTGTCTCCCAAAAAAGAAAAATGTTTTTTCAAGTGTTGTTTGTCACAAATGGAAAAATTATATGATATCCAATGTCACTTGGGTTCCTCAAAATGGGTAACTCTAAGACACTGGTTTTCTTTGTAACACAATTTACTGTATAGATTGAATGATTTGGGGGCATATATTATTCCCTCAAATGTATCCTCCACATTTATTTAACTTTTAATTTTTATTATTATTCCAATAGCGTTTAATTTTACAAGCATTTATTTTTTATTTTCTGCATGACTAAAATTATTTTCAAATCAATACTGTTTGATTGACAATCATTATAAAGCTTATTTTTTTCCTTTCTGAATGAATATCTTGCCTTTAATTCTCTAATAGTCAGAGTGATTGTCTATATCAGGAATTTAATATTTGATGGAGACTAACAAGTGTTAGCCTGCTCCTCTCCACCCCCAGGTCTTTACTTCAATTAGTATAACATACTCATTAAATTAAGACATCTATTATGGTGCCAGGATGCATTTAACAGACAGAAAAATGTCTCCTATGGGTCAATTGAAATCATTTCGCGAATTAACACTGCAGCCTTTTATAAGAGGGTCTTAGTAGATACTGTCATTAGCAGAGATAGGGCACAAATTTAAATGAGGTTTCTATGCTTTGCATACTCTGAGCAGATTTTAAATGACAAGTCTCTGTAGACATCAGTTGGAGCTTTCAAAATATGCCTTTCTTCTGTGTATCCAGAGAGGCATTTGCAAATGTGTACAGTATTAAGGATTATGACTGTTTACCTGACTCCACACATAATAAGGCACAAGAACATACTGATGACAACTTGGCAATGAACACCACTTGACATTATTTTATCTAAATTTATTAAATGTTCTCTATATCTTTGGGCCAAAGATACCTCTGCTTACACAGTCTCTGCTACAATCTGTAATTTATGTATTTAGTCTTAAGTGATATGGTGACAGTGTTAGGAAGAGGAGTCTGGGGGGAGATAATTAGGTCTTAACAGCGACACTTTTCTTCTGAGGTTAGTTCTGTTATTGACCCTTCCACCATGTGCAGACACAGTTTGAAGGCATCTCCATCAGCAAAGGGCCCTCACCCTTGGCAGTGACGTGGTCATGGATCCCCATCCTCCAGAACTCTGAGAAACAAATCTCTCACTTCATAATTAATCATTTATTTGGTAAAAAAATTTCTGTTTTGATGGTTTTGCTTATCTTTCCTGGCTGCATTCCAAAGTAACATCGTTAAGTGGGATCTGGGGAAATGTTTGAAGGAAGCGACGAAAAATTATTAGAAATCAGAAACGACCTGCTTAAGCATCCTTTATTCTTACTACACATAGCATATTTTTAGTATAGAATCTTAAATTAGTCTTGGTTAAAGCTGATTAAGCGATGGCACTATATCATACTTGGCAACCAATTCAAATGAACCCCAATGACCAATGAGAATATATAAGATGAACATGTGTAGCTTTTATCAGGAACGTCCCCCAGTGTGCTGCTCACAGGCAGGCTTTTGAACTAGGACTGCCTGAGGATCTGGGATGTTACGACTAGCTTTCTGTTTAGAAGGGGAGCCTTGCTGGGAAAAGAAGGTCCCTAGAGATCGGACCTGAAAAGGTAGACCTCCTTCCCAGACTCCTCCTTTCTCTCTCTGCTTCCGGTCGCCATGACGTGAGCAGCTTTTCCTCAACCATCCCCTTCTGTCATGCTATTCTGCCCCAGAGCGAATGGTTCAAGGGCTGTAACCATAAATCTCTTCTCCTTTAAACTGTCAATTATTTGGCCAGGCAACAAATAAAATGACTGACTAGAACACAGATGGAGGAAACAGACTCAGGAAGAAATTCCATAATGCTTAAAAGTGAATGGCACCTCGGCACGGACGTACACAAAAAAATATTCTGGTATCACTGTTATGCTTCTCCAGATAGGGGCCTCTCAGTCTCAGAGGGGAGTGTGGTTCTTCTACCTGGGCTGGAACACACTTTCATGCGGCTGTACCATATGGGTGAAAAAAAGTCACGAAGTAAAGAGGGGATAGTCATTGGTGATATTTCATTCCCTGATTTTTCTGTCGATGGAGAATAATAATAAATTATCAACTCACACAAATACAGAATCTAACAAACTATAGATCTTGCCTCTCTTGGAGATAAAAAAAATTTTTTTCATTTATTTTCACCACAAAATTTATTAAAGACCTAGTACATGGCAAATGCTCTACTGGGTGCTGAAATTACAGTCATAAGCGTAGTACATTCTTGAGAAGACAATATGGTCCACTTCTCCATAGGAATGAAACACAGAAGTATCTCTTTATATTTAAAAATAAAAGCAAGAAACGACAAATTTTCATAGCAATTAGCAAAGTGACTGTCACTTTGCATTTTTGCACTTGAAACGTTGATTAATATAAAATGTCAGAACTAAAAATAACTGTACCTGGTGAAATGGAGAAGATACTCAGGGGGAGTTTGTAAAATGGGGGAAGCAGCAATTTGAGACTTTCCATGAAAATGTCACATAGTATGTGATTCCACTTAGAAAACATTCTGGAAATGACAAAAGTATAGAGATGGCAAACAAATTAGTAGTTCTTAGACATTAGAGGTGGTGGAGGCTGAGACAGGAAAAGGGAAACGACTATTAAAAGAGGCAGTGTGAAAGAGACACAGTGTTGATTAAATAGCCCTGTTTTTGATTGTGAAAGATTTCCGTGAATTTACATATGTGAGGATAAAATGAGATAAAATCTCTCTACATATACACATGTTATATCAATGTCCAAGTTCCGGGTTTGACAAGCTCCTATAGTTACATAAGACAAATCACTGGGGAAATCGGATGAAGGTTATACAGGATATCTCTATTCTCTTTGCAATGTCTTTTAAATATAAAACTATTTAAAGATTTTTTTTAAATAAACAAGCAGTAAGGGCTTTCCATGAAGCTGCCAATTAAAATATTTCTATGGAAACCAAATCTGCCTTTTAATGGAAAGCAGAGGTGGTTCCTGCAGTATTGATCACATAAGTGTATGTCCCAGTCTCTTTGGTGCTGACCAGGGAAGTATAGTTCTGTCCACAAGGGACCTTCTGGACAAAAAGTTTGTATTATATTTCTGTGACTTGATAATATGAAATTAGAGCTGATCTTTAGAAGAGAAAGCACAAAGTTTAAAACCATCCACCTAGTATCTATCCAAAGATTATATTACTTCTAATTTCTATCACCTAATTTCTGGATATTACCTCAGGTAAAAGGAGAAATATCTCAATTAAAAATTCAAAAACTTTTCCTCAGAAATTGTTAAAAGCAATATTATTAGAGTCAGACAAATTAGAATTGATACAAGAAATTCAAGCTCTGTAGCAATTTCTCATGCTAATGGACTAAAGTACCTTTTGAATCTTTCTTCTCATCAATGTCTATGCTTAAATTATATCTGTTGAGGTAAAAATATCCACATAATATCATTACATGGGTCTCCTGTGTATAATAATAATGGAAAGTGCTTCCATACTTTTTAAATGCCTTATGTTCTGAAAGAATATTAACTTTTTTTCTTACATAAGTTCATAACGGGAACATTTTTACAACACTAAAATAATTATTCGGAATGGTTCCCTGCTTATAATTGCAACAAAATTTATAGAATTACAGGCTTTGGAAGATATTACTATATATTGTACTTTACACTGTTAATAAACTAGATATTGTGATTTGGTTTAAATGTTTATCAAATTAATGTATACACTGTACCTACTTATAGATTGAGAGAGCATGATGATAAATATCACTAAATCAATTATCCAGTTCACCCCACACAATGCTATACTTGCTGTAATCCTCTAACTCATTCCAGCCTGAACTTTGCTAACACTCTTGTGTGGGTCCGTTCTACCGACCCTCCATACAGAATGTGTAACACCTTCCTGGAGTGAAAATGTAGAACAACAGTAAGAAAAGAAGTACATTTTTAGTCCTCTAACTCGGTGTATCTAGGTGCAAGAACAAGTCATAAAGTCGCAGAAGGCTTCATTTTGGCCTCCAGACAAAGCCACGTTCTCTAACATCTTCAGCAAAGAACTTATATTTTGAGCTTTAAAAAAGGCAGAATCATGTTTCCTCACCAGGCCATTCTAGAATCTATCCTTCCCAGAAGTTAGAACAACAGGAAAGTGGAAGTACCAGAATTAGCACCTCCCAAACCTCAAAACCATTCTACTCATCATGTACAATGTATGTAGATATTATGTGACAATATCTTTGGATTATTTGAAAAAATAATAAAGCAGAAATGTATTCAGTAAACAGCTCAAGCTACATATTACCCTAATCCACTGTTCATTGCTTTAAATAAATTGGCCCAGGCAGGGTCTTACCGTGCACGGGGTCAGCATCCTGGTGACAGCCCCAGCTGTGTCGCAGCATGCTGGAGAAGCAGCACAAGAGATGTCTGCATGCATAGGTCACACATGCATGGGGGTGGGGCAGCTTTGTAACAACTCACCAGTACAAGAACTAATTTGACCCATGAGACTCATATTCATCCCTGCAGGGCAGTTAGTCGCCACGACCGGCTTCTCTTCCACTAGGTTTGCTTGCAATGAATGGATTCAATACTTTCCAAAACCACCACACTGAGGAACACCCTGCCAGCACATGGACTTCTTGGAGTCCTGTTCAAACCAGGTCTAAACCACAGGACAGCTCACTATATTTAACTCAAAAAAAATCTCTGTATAGCCTAAGTAGAAATTCTTCATTAACCAACCCACTTTACTGGAAAAAACATTGGCTGGAGTAGTTCAGAAAATTCTGTTGCTTAATTAATAAGTAAAAGTTATATCTATTTATTATATGTTATGTGATATTTTATATACGTGCACATTGTGGAATGACCAAAGCAGCATAATTAACATATCCATTTCCTCAAATACTCTCCATTTTTATGGTGAGAACATTTAAAATCTGCTCTCAGCAATTTTCAAGTATCAAAACATTGTTATTAATCAAATCACCATGCTGCACAGAGGAATTTTTTTTTAATGTTAAACTGATGAATGCAAGTAAGTGGCATACTTTCTTAAGATGATTCCCCAGTGGGAAAAATGGAAATATACAATGCACCCTGTCCTATGATACTTTTCTCCAAGACAATAAGAAATGATCAGTATCAACATTGATGTAACTCCAAAATATAATATGTGGCCAGGGCATCGTCAGAACATATTAAAATGGGTTACAATTTAAATAAGACTTTAAAACATAACAAAAACATTTTACCCTGATCCTGAATGTTATATATGTGTAGTGTAATAAAAAATAAACTGAGACTCTAAATGTTAAATTTATGATACATTTTCTTTAACCAAAAGCAAAAGGAATAACTGGAAGTAAAAATTTAAGTACACTTCAGAATTGTCTAGACTGTCATATTTATTTTACTAAATTAAAACATGTTAATTTTTAAAACACTGTTCTTTCAGATGCAATGCATGTTCATCAAGAAAGTGAGAATTACTTTATCAGACTGTATAGATTGGCACATAATATCTGTACATACTTATGAGGTACAATATAATGTTTTAATTTGTATGTGGATAGGGTAGTGACCAACTCAGTACAACAGCATATACACTGCCCTAAACTTTTGTCATTTCTTCATTCTGAGTGCATTTAAATTTCTCTCTGCTAACTAATCGGAAGTATATAACACATTATTAGTAGCTATGGTCACCACACTGGTCATGTACTCCTGCTGTGAAACCATAGCACTGTACCTGTCTACAGACCTCCTCCTTATTTTTATCCTTCCTCTCTCCCTCTCCAGCTTCTGTTACTAAAGCACATTGGCATTTCATCTGTGTTTTTCAGGGCCATCCTTGGAGTCCTTATGACTCAAAAAGAATAAAGTGCTTGATGAACTATACAGATAAATAAAGACTATTCTTAATCTTAACATCTTCTGATTACACAATGACTAACCAGACAAAGCCTAGGTATACAAGGTATACAATGCATTTTTATTATAGTTCCTTCAACAATTATTCTCTTGCACTTAAAAGGATTTGCTGAAACTGTCTGGATGGACTGAATCTACCACTAAATTTCTACAAGTCAAAAATGGATGTATAACTCAATAAAACAAACAATGATGAGCCCGCCCTTCCATTCATCCCCAGGGAAAATCAAGAGGTGCATGATGTATAACTCTCCTCAACAGCAGATGTGATGGGCAGAGGTCCTGTCCACTCAGGAAACAGGACCAGCTAACCACCCTCGGAGCAGGCATTACACCTCCAGACCTTCGGTCTCAGGAGCAGACTCAAGAGGACCACAGCTGCTGCAGATGAAGGAACTGTTCCTCTTGCAACAACTCACATCACCATTCTCCACATGCTCTTATCCCCTTGTAAGGATCAATTCTAAACACCCCCTATCAAAAGCCTCTTTCCTTTTCATAGCTCACACTAGACCCTGAGTCTACACTGACCTGCGACTCCCAAACTATATTATCCGGTCTCCTAGTATCTTCGTAATAAGTCTTGACTATCTGGACTACCTAACTGTAGAATGCTACCAAATTCTTAATCAATTTCTAAATCTTAAACAAAAACAACTATTCTGCACTCATATATATTTTACCATGTTATACTCCTCTAAAACTAGTTGCATTTTTAAACAGGTAAGAAAATTCTCTCTTTACTAGATCATTTTGATAAACTATTGCACATGTCTTTGCAAAGCACTGGACTCATTTTTGATGCCTAAATTGTGACTGACAAACAAAATATAAACAAAAATAAAAATAAAATCTGACCCAACCAGATTAGCGCTAACTTGCCCTAAATGCTCTGCTAATCGCCCTATTCATTTTCCTTCTAGCCCCAGGGCTGTGGTCTATCTCTCCCATCTCTAGTTTCTCTTGTATGTCTTGTGGCTTCACACATGGAAATTGTAGATATGTATCTTCTAATAAAACAAAAGCCCTTTTATCCCAGGTTGAAAAATGTTTAGATAAGACAAAGTGATATTTACTCATGTCTACCATTTTCTAGAATATACTGCATGTATTAAAATGCAATGCTCTCCTTTTATCCTGAAGGCGCCTAGTTACTTTGCATGAGAGGACAAGGGTTTCTGTAATAACAGGTTTGCTCAGCTACTTTTTTCTCCTTGCACTAGAGAGGCTCAGAGTACATGAGTCCGTTAGAGTCCTACATTTGGCTGTCCCAAGAGCCATGACTCTAGATGGGAGGTCAGCACACAGACGGTACAGGCATAGCCAGCTTGAGGATCTTGGTTGTGCTTAAGTGATGTGATGCACAATTCTGAAAATTGTGTCGAGGCTCCCAGCACAAACATTCACCTGTGTCTCGGTGCCACATGGGCCACTCTTATGACTCAAGTCTTTCTTAGCTACTCAGTAAATTCAACATGCAGGATTCAAGGGAGATCATTACCCTAAACTTGAAATCCTTACTTGCCTCTCTGGCAGATGTGGGCAGACTCCATCAAGAAAGGACTGCTGACAGTCTGAGGAATGACCATCCTCCAGCCATTAGCTACTTTCCAATTCATTTCAACACTTGAGACAAGATCACACTGTGCAAAGTAGTGGTGTCCACAAGGTGGTCATATTCTCCTGATGACATTCGCGGTCAATGACTGAGCAAGGAAAAGATAAAGAATGATTTTTTTCACTGCTACAAAGGACTCCGCTAAAGGTCTTCTCCGTTCACCAGGTCTACTTTATCTGTCTTTTCTCCTCGTTCTCTTACCCACATTTCCACCAACAATCTTTTGATTCTCTGGCCTGTTATCTCAGATTCTGTTTCTTGCAGATATCAGCCTGCAACAAACATCAGGATATCAGTTGGGATTTATGACGATGAGGAAAAGCTGAGGAAAGACCCTGAGAAACTGACACCGGAAGCTGCAGCTCACACAGGAAGGAGTGACCATCACAGGGCTGCTCCCACTGCCGGCAACAGGATGAAAATCCAGTCAGGGACTTAAGGCCCTTAGTCGGGGATTTACGGCTTCCGGTATGTTGGGAACTTTACAGATGTTATTTTCATCTAGTTGACTTTATTTTAAAATAAATACCACTTTTTACATTGTATGGGCCCAATTTTTCACATATACATGTTCCTACCTACCTATCTGAGATAGGTTACACCACAAAGCTGTCTACCATGAGAAAGAAAAGAAAGATGTAGATAAAAAGCTGAACAACTGAAGTAGAATTTTATGAGCGACACAAAGCACAGGGAAAGATGTTATATGTCTAGCCCAAAACTCAAGAGTGACTTTCCGTGAGAAACTAACAGCCGAGCTGACTCTTCAATCAAAAGGATCCATTTCAGCTGGGATTTGCCAGATCAAACGAACAAATCTGGCAAGGGCAAGAGGAGGAGGAGTTCCATGTACTAATGAGAAATGAATATGAAGTTAGTTCCGGCTCCCTTAAAAATGTTAAGCCCAGGCTTCAAGCTTCACTTTCACTTCAAAAATTACATTGCAAGGGATTCAGCTCAGTGGTTCCCGCACCTGTCTTGCAAGCACAAGGGCCCGGGTTTGATCCCCAGAGACTCACACCCAGCAGCAATCAGTACCACATACCACAGTGCCGGGCGTGGTGGCTCACACCTGTGATCCCAGCACTCAGGAGGCAGAGGCAGGAGGATCGCTGTGATGTGAGTTTGAGGTTGAGGTCAAGTAAGCCTGAACTGCAAAAAAGTGAGACCCTGTCTCTCAAAAAAAAAAAAACAAAAACAAAAACAAAAAAAAACCCCACAAAACTGATTCCATTTCTACCAACATTTGGACAGAAAATGTTAAGAGATAAATATACCATACTTTTCCACCCTTCATGAATGTGTCCAGCAATCACTTCCTCTGCTCTGGTTTTCCAAGGGACAATACTCTTGCCTTATTGTTCTCATCAGAAGCAAAATACGGTGCAAACAAGCTCACAGTAGTGGCATAGATTGGGAAGGACGTTTTTGATGACTCAAGCTCTTTCGATGGGAGCTGGCAACAACCAGACTGTTTAAGCTTGAAAATTACTGCTAGTAAAAATCTACAGAAAACTACACCTAACTTCAGCTAGGCCAGTGCTCACATTTTTTTCATACATCTCACACATTTTTCTCACATTAAATATTGACCTCCTCATGAATTGAGACAGCACAAAAAAGTGTTGTGTTAATGACCAATGTTCTTTTAACACAATATTATTGTCCTTGCACTTTCAACAATTATTAATTTTGTTGTTTCAAAATGCTAATTTAAAATAATTGTTTAAATCTCATAGAATAAAAAATGTGCCTCATGAGAATCATGGAAATAGCATTTTATGATTCACCATTTAGCTAATGCAAATTACCTCCTCAAGATTCAACCCAATTGTTGCAGGGTGGAATCCAAACAGATTTTATTAGGGAATGACAAGCCGCAAGAATGTAAAATTAAGGAACTTATAATAAAGTAACTTTCAGCGCAGTCACTTATATCAGCTGCTGACGGATTCCATTAGCAGAGTCATTTTGGCGCTGGTTTCCAGGTGAGGCCTGATTAATGTGACTCCTGCAAGGCACTAATTCATCATTAATTGAGTAAATAAATATTTTTACATCTTTAATTCCAGTACCTAAATCAACCAGAAAGAAATTAGTCTATTAACTAAGGCATGAGAAACTGCTTCTATAAAACTAAAGCTGATGTTGACCAGGAATGAATCGAGGTACAAGCTCATCACACCACAGGGATAGCATTGAGAGCAGGAGGCCAAGGTCACAGCCCTGCCTGAGATTCCGAGGGAAGAAGTTGGTTAGAGCTCCGAGTATCCACGCAGCCTGACTCAGGACTTTGAGCAGAGGTCTGGGTGAAGGAGTCATGATGTGAGCCTGATACACGGGCTATGATAGAATATGACCTCGTTTGAAATGGGAGAAGTGAATACTACGTCCTGGGGTGAGGAACTGTCAGCTTTGTCAGAATTAGGACCAGCTGTGCTGCCACCAACCAGGAGCTACACAGGGTACCCAGCATTTTCTTAGCACAAAACTTCTCAAACTTGAGCCTGGGTCAGAATGAGTTGGTCTGCTGGATAAAAATGCATCTCCCCTGGCCCAACTCTAGCAGCTCTGACTCAGTACAACAGGAGTGCAGCCCAAAAATCTATTTTAAAATTTGCCAGGCAATCTCTATGCTGACTTATGATGAGGAACTATGAACTAGAAGATAGTTCTAAAACAAGGTGAATAAGTTGTCTTCTACAGGGCGGGAAGAACCGCAGTAAACATGGCTCACCAGCACAGACAGCAAGGCAGAGGGTGACCGTAAGCACTTTGCTCTTCTGGCTATACTACAAGCCTCTTATGTCTCTGCAGTTTTTGGAAACTATTAATACATAGCTTAAACTCTCTACTGAAAGTGAAAATTTTTAATTCACTTTTGCATATCAACTGAAAATATAACATGTGCTATCTTACAGTGGAAAGAGTATTGGATAATAAAGGAGAAATGAATTCAAATTCCAGTTCCATTTCTGGATAAATTTGTCAGACCGACATGTTACTAACAGCTCAGTGTCTCAAGCTCCTTAACTAAAAACTTGCAATAATAATGTCACCTACAGATAATGACTCTAATGAGATACATTGAAGGGCATATGTAGAACCTGAGCTTACTATCTGACACATAGAAAAAAAATTTCTGTAATGTTTTTGGTTGGATGTATAAATGAACATACAACCCATTTGGATAAATAAGAAGTTTTTATGAAACAAAATGAATGCTGGAAATGTTGGCAAACATGCAGCTTTCAAACTTATGGCAAACATGAAGAACACTTCCATCATTTTTAGTCACTGACTTAGTTCCTCTTGCCAACGTGCTTTCTCCCCCTAGAATCAAAAGTGTGATCATTCTTTATCTTTATCCTGCTTTCCTTTGATTTCTTATATAGCCTTGGTGTAAATCCTTCAAAACACCCTTTAAAGCATAGACCAGCAGAGCCTAGCAGCCTTTGGATTCAGTGCTGTTGGGCCATGCAGGAAGTCTAATTCATTCATTTGGCTTTCATTTTGTATATCTTTCCCACCATCGTCAGTCCTCTTATTAATTTCTAGAGCAAGTCTGTGAGTTGCTCCACAGAAGTTCCTAATTGCATGGTGCTGTCTTCCATGTTAACTCCTCCAATGGCTTCGTTTATAGGCACAGCTGTCTCATCTTGACTTCACTGAGGGCGAGGCAGACCTGACATTTCCCGTCTCACAGCCCATTTATTTCCAGACACGTGTTGCAGCATACATTAAGTTCAGTTTCTCTGGAGTCGTTATTGAGGTGTAGAACCAATGCACAGTTTGACGGCATCGTGCCCTCCAAATGGGACAAAGATGAATTACGCAGACAAAAGGACAGGCAAAGGAAAAGGTGAATTTTCCAATCTGTGACATCCATCTCATGCTGTGGGGATGTCGAAGCTTCCCCCGGGAAAAGAAGAAACTGTGTGAGTTAGCGACGGATGGCACTTTCCTATTTATAAATAATTTCACACATATTGCTTGATATTCTACACTGTGACAGAGGTATTATAACAGTCCTTATTTCAGGGATGAGGAAATAGAAGCACAACGGATTTATGTAAATCACTCAAAGTCATACAGTTGGCCAACTACATAGCAGGAGCTGGAAATCATTTTTATCTAACAAGTCTTAAAATTCCTTTTGAAATGACAATATTTTGCCATATTTAGATATGACTCTGTGGTTACTACAGCCCTTTCAAAGGGGAGGAAAAAAGTCACCTTAAGCTGGTGTCGTTTTCCAGAGGGCATATAGCCTGATTCAGATAAACTCCTTTCATCATTTTCTCCTTAATCATACTCAGGGCTATTACTTCACTCATTTATTTTGGTCATTAACTACAGGAAACTCACTTTCTCAGATATGCAATGTTAACTCTTTCCCTCACTTCAGCCACAGAAATCTGACAGCTAACAAAACAAGCAGAACCTCAGGGTTCATCAGGTGATCTGAACGTACCTTACCGCTGCCTGGTTGAATTTCCTTGGACCTGAAAGTGCTGAGCTCCATTGGGTAACAGCAATTATTTTTTACAGAGGAGCTGTTGCCCAAAATTGAGACTTTACTTAGTACATAATAGCATTTGCCTAAGTCAATTCTGAATAATTTCCAGTTCAAAGCATTTTGCAGATAAAATGTTTCTCAGACATAATATTCTCCCCACCAAAAAAGACTAAAATAGATTTATTTTTATCTTGCACGTCATGCAAATGACACACAAGTGCCAAAACATAATGTGTTCATGTGAAGGACTATGTGCTCTGTGTTCTTGTGTGAAACTGAGGGTCATGTTTACCTGGTTTTACTGTGGCTAGCATGACCCTCCTATGAATGCGCTGCAGGCTTCTCTGCTCTTGGCTAGAGACCTCGTATTGAATGTTTGATGAATCACCTTACATACACTTTTCAGCCTGAGGAAATCACTAAACACACCAAACAGAATGAGCTCAAGCAAGAGACCAAACATTGTGAAAGCTCCAAACACCAAGAAAGGACGGCACTGTCCCCTTTGTCCGTAGCAGAGGGGATGTTTTGACCTTTGCCTTCTACTATCTCCCCCTACCCTCTCTGGTTCTCTTACTCATGCATAAAAGAAGAGTTGCTGATGGCTGGATGTGGAGAGACATGTGTGGGCTTATTATATGGAGTCTTGTCTAATTGTACTGTGGCAGGTTGTAGGGGGTAGATACTGAAAGACAGTTCACCTGTATCCTGAAACAGCCTTTTAATTTCAGTTTTTCCACATTTGCTTTATTGAATCAAACCACCTTGTGGCTATTCCTTGGCCAGCTCTTACCCACTGCTCCTGTGATCCCCCAAAGGATATCCAGAAGACATGAAGACAAAGTCTTCAGCATGGGGCACATCATTTGGGAACTGGCTCTTCCAGGGAGCAAGTATAAAAGGCAAAGGAAGAGAAGAAGAAAGGAGGGAAACAACACAAGAATGCTTCCGCAACTTGGTGCTTGGAGTTTGATCTCCCAGAACTCTCTGGGAATTCTTTCAAAATGATATCTCAGTTCTCTTCCACAATGAACAAAATGGAAAGTATTTATCCCCTGGTTTTCTTTTTTTTTTTTTTTTTTTTGGTAGGTTTTTTTGAGACAGGGTCTCGCTTTGTGGTTCAGGCTGGCCCTGAGCTCAACCTCCAACTCACATCACAGCAATCCTCCTGCCTCTGCCTCCCAAGTGCTGGGATTACAGGCGTGAGCCACCACGCCCGGCACTGTGGTATGTGGTACTGGTTGCTGCTGGGCGTGAGTCTCCATGCCCAGTATTATATGTGGTTACCGGGGATTGAACCTGGGTCCTTGCGCTTGCAAGACAGGCGCCAGAACCACTGAGCTAACTCCCGGCCCCCTATCCCCTGGTTTTCATCTTCCATTGGGCAAGAGTGTTCTCTGGAACATGACATCCTCTAACATTTAGGCTGTACACTTGGAAAAGCTGAACACATTTCTAAGCACATACAACATAAGGCACCAGAGAAGCCTTCACCAGCAATTTAGGATGCACAGGAAAGATAGAAGATGAAAATTTGTGCACAGCTAATGAAATCTCAGACTGAACAAGTTGTAACAGAAGTATATGAGATTAAAGAAGGTGTAATATCCAGTGAAGTCCTCCTCTATACACAGTTCCTGCAAGTTTTCCTTTAAATCCAAAATCACAGAGTATCCTTCATGCTACCTTAAGTCACACTGTGTACAAGGACCCAATATGCAGGATTAATGGGCCAGTCCTTCTTACTATTGTCAACTGAGGCCATAACTGATATCTACTATCCATCTCCTTAATTATTCATTTTCAGGGGTTTGTTTTGGCCAACATTTTGACAGTTTTGCACAGCATTTTTGGTTGGGGAATCTAGATCTTCATCTTTAAAAATCTTAGTGCTTATCTGTCTTGCCCTAATTCGGCTGAGGTTGCTCCTTCACTTATTCACTGTTGTCACTAGTACTGGAAGCACATGAAGTCACCTCAATAGATTCGCAAATTCCAGAGTGACTTCTGACATATCCCATGATGTAGCAGCCGCCCTCCATCCCTGTGATATCTAGACTCCTTCCCTCCCCCGTATACTACCTTCTGTCCTTGTCTGCTTGTTCTCTGAGGTGAGGATCCCAGAATCCCCAGCAATAGTTCAGCCCCATTTGCTGGAATCCTTCCTGTGCACCCACAGAGCAATGTGTTACACTCCTGAGGACAGACCTGTATTTTAGAGGAGCCGCAATGGTAAAGGCGACTCTCTCCCTCAGTGCTTCGCTGCCAGTGATGGCAAAAAGTTCAGTCTCACTTCCACCTCTTGTTTTTCAACTGCTGTTTTTTTGCAATGGACAAAACAGCATAGGACACAATATTGCTTATTAATGTCTGAAAGCAGAAACTTTTCTCAAACTTTTATAACACCTCTCCTAGGTAGGAAGAACCAATATCATCAAAATGGCTATACTCCCAAAATGACTATACAGATTCAACGGAATCCCGATTGAAATCCCAACAGCATATTTCGCAGATCAAGAGAAAAAAAAATCCAAACTTTCATCTGGAACCACAAAAGACCTAGAATAGCAAAAGCAATTCTAAGCAACAGGGACATGATGGGGGGTATTACAACTCCAGACCTGAAACTATACTATAAAGCCACCATAATAAAAACTGCATGGTACTGGCAAAGCAACAGACCTGAGGATCAATGAATGGAGTACACTAGAAGATCCAGGAACTACTCCAGATACACTGAGCCACTTTATCTTTGACAAAGGAGCCAAAAATCCTCAATGGAGGAAAGATAGCCTCTTTAACAAATGGTGCTGGAAAAACTGAGCTTTAACTACCAAAGCCTACAGCTAGAACTAGCTCTTTCACCATGTACCAAGCTAAAATCAAAGTGGATAAGAGACCTAAATATTAAAACAGACACTCTAAACCCGCTGCAGAACAGGGTAGGTAAAACTCTTGAAAACATTGGCTTAGGAAAAGACTTCTTGAACAAAACCTCTATAACACAGGAATCGGCTGAAGAAATCAGCAAATGGGACCTCATTCCTTTAAAAAGCTTCTACACAGCAAAGGAAACCACCAACAGAGCAAAAAGACAGCCAACAATGTGGGAAAAAATCTTTACCAGCTGTTCCTCAGACAAAGGGTTATATCTAGAATATACAAAGAGCTTTAAAAAATCAGCCCACCCAAATTTAAAGACCCAATTCAAAAATGAGCATCTGAAATGAAGGTACTTTTCAGAGGAAGAAATAAGAGCAGCTAAGAAGTATATGAAGAAATGCTCAATATCATTAGTCACTTGAGAGCTGCAGATGAAATCAACACTGAGATTGCATCTCACTCCACAAAGAATGGCTGCCATTTCAGAATTAACCAGCAACAAATGTTGGCGAGGCTTCGGAGAAGAAGGAACCCTTCTCCACTATTGGTGGGAATGTAGACTCGTACAACACTTCTCCTCTGTTGGTGGGAATGTAGACACGTACAACCCCCATGGAGATCAGTTTGGAGATTCCTCAAAAAGCTAGGATTGGAGGCCCCATTTGACCCGGCCATCGCTCTGCTAGGTATATACACAAAAGAATTAAAAGACTCATATCACAGTGACATATGTGCACCCATGTTTATAGCAACTCAGTTTGTGATTGCTAAATCTTGAAAACAACCCAAATGTTCATCAACTGGAGACTGGATAAAAAAGCTGTGGTTCTTCTACAGAATGGAGTATTACTCTGCCATAAAAAATGATAAGTTTGAAACATTTATACTTAAATGGACATACTTTGAGGATATCCTCATAACTGAAATAAATAGGTCACAGATAGGTAAATATCGCATCTTTTCTCTAGTATGAGAAAATAAAGATGTAAATGACTTCTAGAATTATATGTTATATATTGTGAAATAGAAAATACTCAAAGCAAAATAGGGTGAAGGGGGAAAAGTAATGAGATTATAACGAGAAAGAAAGGAAACAAAGTTTATGTATATAGGGGGTGGGGGTGGTAGGATGGGTAGGGCTATGGGAAAAATGAGAATTAAGTTGTGTCATATACTAGCTGATTTCTTCATTCAATTCCTGTGCTATAGAGGTTTTGTTCAAGAAGTCTTTCCCTAAGCCAAATTCTCATTATTGATTGCAATCAGGATGTGTATATGTAATGTACCAATAAAGACTTCAATTTAAAAAAAGTTTTATAACACTCCAAATTCTATACTCATCAAATGAGAACTCTCTTTCCCGAAGGCCCTGCTGTATATTATCATATTTTCTTATCCTTATGAATTTGACTATGCTTCAAACAAATATACCTATAACCTGTCCTTTATCTGGCGTCTTTTATACATGATATTACATATTCAAAGAAATAAAAGGCATCCAAACTGAAAAGGATGAATTAAATTTCTCTCTGTTCACAGATGACAGATCTTGTATTTAGAAAATCCCAAAGATATCACAAAGGAAAAAAGCTATAACATGGCATTAGTTGTATAAGCACATAAGTATGCTTAATGAACTGTACACTAAAAATGAGTTAAAACAATACATTTCACAGTATTTTATTTAAATTAACTATTTTAATTATATATGCATTATCAAATAATATTTAATAATATATATTCATTATGATGACATGTACATTGAAGCCTTGTGCCTTACATTAGACCACAATTTAAAAATAAAGACTGCTGTTGATTTTCTTTGCCATCAGGAATCAAGAAAAATGCCAGGTTAACCAGCATAAACCAAAGTCAGAAGTTGTGAGACCAGAGGATGTCAGCTGACAAACTCATCGCCACAGTGCGGGAAAAGGAGAGAGCACTGGAACTCAGAAAGTCAGGAACAATCTCACGGAAGTGTCACATCGCGGGGACCTTGAGAGGAGAAAGCAGGTGACTGCAGCCTCTCCGACCAAAGGAGCAAAGACGTTTTGCTTCTCTTTGGGGAATATTGAAATCTCCTCTGTTCAGTTATGTCTGGGACCTGCTCTAAATAAATGCTACGGGGATCTCTATTCCAACTGATGATGAGCCGAGCTGACCCAGAAGCCCTGAACTGCAAGAAGTGTTTGATACTCGGGAAGGAAGAGTTACCCGGTGAAACCCAGGGTCCCTTCCACACCCACTGACGCTCCTCTGGAAGTACTTTCCCTTAATTATCAAGTTCACCCAGTTAACTCAGAAACCTAGAATTTCCAAGTCCATCAGCTGTTATAACAAAACTACCTACATAACAAATTCTATTTAAGCTTTTCAATCTTTGAAATTAAATATGTTTATTACAAACTGTACTTGTAATTAAAGTATGTAAGTGCATATCAAAATATTAAGTATCACGTATTTCACATCGAGAGCTCTTTACGAGAAGAAACTCCCTATATTTTCCCCTAGTACCCTATTCCTCCACATTTTTAAAAGTCTGTATTTTAATATCTTTCTCGCTTCGGAACATATACAGATGAAGCCAAAGGCTTTCAATGTTCACACCCTAGGTTTCTAAGCATCCTCGTAGCATCTTTGCCCACAGCCTCGTCCCTTCCCACTTACAACTTCATCCTTTCATACTGCCAAATTGGAGAATCCATACAACCTCATCAAATTTTGTGCTTAGACCCGAGTTAGGAGACACAGTCTCAATGTCAATCTCTCTGCTATCTGCAGGGGGATATGGCAAGTCGTAGCCTGGGCTGGGACTATGTCAGCTTTTTAGTAAATTACTTTCAAGGATAAAGACAATGCTGTCTGCTGATAAACCAGGTACATTATTCTTTTTTTTCTACAGCGTGATGAATAACAACAGAGTGTGTCATTAAATACTGTATATAGAAGATATATAATTACAACACACAACTGAAACACAAGTTGCAAAGAATGTCATCTTTCCTAACCAAAAAAAGCATGGAAAAACATTTCAGAACACTGGACACAGGTTGTAGGTTCTATAATCTCTTAGCACCATGCTGTTTTTCAACATCTGAACTAGACTGCAATTCTTCTGGCTGCATCTTCTTCAGCCTTCTCTCTTGTGTGGAAGCACAGATAGTGATTAATATTAAAGAAACTCTGGAAGGAATATCTGGATTTACTTTTGTCTATAAATCTGTAGTCAACTCTTATCTATAAAGCACTGTGCATGTGACTTTATTCACTCTTTAGAATATATGAGACAGGCGTACAGCAACAGCTAAAAGATACCAAGGAATTTACTCAGGTCAACCCCAAAAGAGGTGAAGCTAGGGTTCATAACAGACCTGTTTAAATTCAGTAGTCTTTGATCTCCACCTACAATACATAACCTTTCATTCACTATCAATGTAAAATTACCACTAGAGTTGTTAAGGTCTTCAAACCAAAAAAAAAATTTCCCTGAAAATAAACTTAGCATATGTAATACTATTCATGTTTATTAAAACTTCCTTGAAATGTACTTATTAAATGTTACAGAATACTTTCTAGTTACTTTGTTTTGTACTGTTTATTTTTATTCAATAAATATCAAAATAAAAGACTTGTCATCCTAAATAAACGATTTTTCATTAGGGTAATTCTGATTAGTTCACTAACGTGCTATTCTGGGTATTTTTCTTTTCTATGAATTTTTTGCACTGCAGCCTTTTTAGAATATTAGCAGTATGTTTTTAAAGGACTTCAGCAATATATTTTCTAGCCAACAAAACAGTAAAACTCCAGGAAAATTAGGTGGCGAAGTAAGAAATATTAAGGCAGCGGCCAGAGAGGCTCACAAGAGTGGAGTTCTTCTGCCACCTTGTGGCTATTGTAAGTTAGGCTCAGAGAAGCGACTTCAAAACACTCAGGGAAACTTTTTGCTTTTTCAGAAATATATAAATCGTATGTGTGTGTTTCAAAAGAGAATACTCAGTCAGTGGTCTCTAAATATGATTATTCAATCCAGTCATCCAGGCAAAAGTCATGGGGCTGATCCCTTTGCATGTGGCGCTGTATGTGTGTGGGGCAAAGGTCGAAGAGGTGTTAGCAATTGTTGCTAACACATGAGCACAATGGATAATGATGCGTCCAGCTGACTGAGGGCTGGAGATGTGGAAGCTCCTAAGTTATCATAAACTCTCCATTTCCTCTTCTTCCTGGGCTCACAACTGCAGCTGTGCCTCTGGCCACATGGAATGATCTCTTTGTCTTTACTGAAAGTGATTGCTTTGCTTCCATTGTCTTCTCCTGGGGTGTCTTGGCTAATTTTTGGTTTGAGGACAATGTTTTTCTTGATTTATTTCTCCTTTGTTGTGTTTAGATTGTCTCTCCTGTTTCTCTTCCTGTAGAACAAATGAAAACTATCAAGCCCTAAAACATCCCTCTGTTGTACAGAAGTTGGCTTCCTTGCTCCAACAATGAGACATCTGTACCTCTACAACCTTGTGTCTCTAGATGGGACACAGGGTCCTGTGACATTCACATACCACCTCCTCCTCCTCTCTGAAGTCTTTATTCCATTCTTTTTCCTCACTGAACATATTTATAAAAGCAACTTATTTCTAACAAACTGTTTATGCACAGTACTTTATTTTTCTTTAGTATTGACATACTTCAGAATTTCAATGCACTTTAATGCTATTGGCCTTGACATGAAATATAAAATCCATGAGCATAGGGACTTTTGTTTCTTCTCTATTGTGCGAAGAAATAAAAACCATTCCTGGAATACTGTAGGCATTCAAAACATATTTGTCCAGTGATCAGATAAAAGAATGAGTGAAAGAATGAGTTATTGACTAGTTTATAAGTAAACACATGAGATGATGTTCAACCTCATGAAACAAAAAATAAATATGAGAAGACATAGATTCCATAGAGCCTTTACTGCAGTATTATTAAAAATAGTAAATGAGTAACTGAGATAAGGTAAATATTTAATAGTAAAAATAATAAATTATATTAATTCTATGAAGTGAACTATTTTACAACTATTATAACTGTAAAGACTTCCTGAAACTTGAAAAAGCATTTGTGGAAATTGTTGTACTACAATAAAATTTGAAATGTACCACTACACATTATAGCTATGTGGAAAAAATCTCTATGGAATGCACAAAACTTATAAATACTGTGTTAGGTGATAGAGTAAATCTGGTTTTTCCATTCTCCAAAAGTTTCGGTCTATCACCATACCTTTACAGATCTTTAATATTTGAGGGGAAACATAACTGTCTCATCCCTGCGCACTTACGTTATGAAGCACGATGCAAATTTATTCTGTTTCAAAAAGTGATTATTTCTTGCTTTTATCACACACATCTCTATGGAAATGCCTTTAGAGCTGCTAGTTAAATTTAGAGTCCTTCCTTAGATTTACTTGCATAAAATGAACAGTCTAATAAATTTGGAATAAATTTAACATTATTCAAAAATTAGATTGTTCCCTTCACTTTCAGATCTGTCTCCTCTGCCTCATGGTTTTCAATGGCTCACTTAATAATTTCTTGTATGCTGTGATCATGTGCATCATCCTCACACATTTTTATAAATAAAAGTTTATAACTGTCCTTTTTTGTACTTACTAGTGACTCTCACTTTTTAGCACATCCCCAGGAATTAAAGGGGAGCAATGGCTTACACGAAAGAACTCATGACTTGCGTTGTCCCCTTTGACACTAGATCCCCTGGCCTCACTAGGCAAATGACTCTCAATCCCGGTAAGCCTCTGACTCCTGTGACCTGACTCACTGTTGAAACTGTTTTCCTTTCAGGGGTCTCACTCAGCACAGGTTTTGGACCTGTGGATGTTGGACCCACACCTTGAGATTTCGCTTTCGTGGCATTTCATTCTGTGGATTTGGGCTGTGGCCTAGTCTTACCCTCACTGTCATCAGCGGCAATCTCCCCCTGGTATAACACCATGCAGCCCCTTCCCCTTCTGCACCGACAGCCCGGGAATCCACGTTGAGTCATAGTCACCCAGCATTAACCCAGGGCTGTGAAACAGTCAAATCAACCATTCACTGATTATCTTCTTATAAATTTATGATGAAAGAAAACCTCACTGTCTCTTCCTTCGGTCTTCTGCAACCAAGGCCCTCAGTACAGGAGCATCTCACCCAACCCCCTGACAGGCTGACCTGCCACTACACTTACTCTGAACAAAGAAATGGGAGAAAAAGTGTATATTCTGCCTCTAGTTCGCAGAATCACCATAATGTGCTTCCAATTTTTTTTCCCTCGGCCAAAACTAACAATGTCCTACACAAAGGAAACAGACCCAGTGTTCTTCAGTGAAGTCCAAAAAGAGAAAACCTTAATACTTTGTTGCTATATACCACTAAAGCTTTTAGCATCACTTAACTACTATACAGAATTTATCTAGTGTTGCCTAATATAATATGTGTCTCTCTACTAACCTCTTAGAGATTATGTGATATAGTGGGTTCTGCGACTTTGAGAAAATTGCCTAATATTGCTATACCCCCATTTGCAGTATTGCAGCAATACACCCTTCATGAGGTGGATATAATAAATAAGTGTGTGAAAGCATATGCCGGCTATCTATCATATCATGCAGGCTTAGGCAATGCATGACAATAATAGTAGTATTTATTCTCCAGCAGACACGAATGGTATCTTAATTCTGTACATATACCATCTAGATCAATTTTTCAAATGTCTAATTGACCAGCAATTTATCTTTTGTTATACTCCTTCCCATTGATTGCTTTTTCCTCTTTTTTTTCAAATAGAAAAAAAATAAGAAAACTATAACACAAAGGTAAGCATGCTTCAAATACCTTCAAAACATTAAGACCCTGAACAGACTTCATAGATTTCAATTTGTTCTTTGCCTTAAAATGAACGCCAAAGAAATCTCTTTAAGTACCAAAATTTCTGCTCAAAAGACATTCTAGGATGCAATACATTCTTGTGGACACTCAGAAGTACCTGAAAGGGTCACAAGTTATTATGTGTTGGGCTCCAGGTAAACTTTTTTAGAAACTATTCTTTGCTACTGTCATGTTCTCAGAGTGAGAAACAAATCTCTGTTGTTGTTGTTATTTTTCCCTACATGGGACAATTATACAAAAGACGACATTTGTTCTTAGACATCCTGTAGTTGTGCACATTTAGTTCCTTAGATACTTCTATTTTACCTTCACAATGCTTCTGTAATCATCTATAAGTGTGATTTCTCATTGCAACCCATTCCCCTGACTTCTCTAAACAGAAGCCACATGCTTTAAATTACCAAAGTCTCACATTTAAAAACACCTCACTTTTCAATGCAGAAAAATAAAATAAAAAGTTTCTTTCCAAGAAAAACATGTCTCTTTTCTGTCCAGCTGTATAGATACCTACGTGATTATTTTAGTTATTCTTATCTCATGATTTTCTAACTTACCATCTGGGCCTCTATTTCTCCCTCAATCCTGTTGATTATTTTATTACCAAAATCATCATCTTAGAATTTATAATTGAGAGCTCAACTGTTTCCTGGTTGCCTCTGATAGATACCCATAAAAAAATTAAGAGCATGGTTGTCCAACACAAACATAATACACACTGCAAGTAGGAGCCATGTACATAATTTTAAATCTAATAGCCACATTTAAAAAGAAAAATGGAGGGCCGGGGAGTTAGCTCAGTGGTTCCGGCGCCTGTCTTGCAAGCGCAAGGGCCCGGGTTCGATTCCCCAGTAACCACATAACAATACTGGGTGTGGAGACCCACCACCCAGCAGCAACCAGTACCACATACCACAGTGCCAGGCGTGGTGGCTCACGCCTGTAATCCCAGCACTCGGGAGGTAGAGGCAGGAGGATTGTGATGCGAGTTTGAGGCTGAGCTCAGGGCCAGCCTGAACCACAAAGCGAGACCCTGTCTCAAAAAAACCTAAAAAAAAAAGAAAAAAAAGAAAAATGGAATCAATTTAGCAATACCTTTTACTTAACATACTATACCTAAAATATTACTTCAGCAGGAGTCAATATTATAAAATTGAGGTGTCTTACATGCTTTTGCTTTTTGTTTTCTTTACAAATAGCATGTACTTCAAGTACACAAACAATGTATCCCAAATAGAGTTGACCACCTTTCTTTAAAGTTCTCAATGGTCATATGTGGCCAATGATTGCTGTATTTAATTGTGCAGAGCTAATGCCCTGTACACTTTCTCAAACTGTGCATTACTTACCTATTTAACATCTCTTTTATCTTTTATTTGCACCCAGACTGACCAGTTCCAAACAAAATACGTTTCCCCCTCTATTCCTTTGTGCCTTACCTATTCAGAGGTCTTCCTCCTGACTTTCCTGTAGCTGTCAGTAACCCCAAGAATATGTCTTTACTTAGCTTCTGTGACTGTTCTAAAATTGAAACAACAAAAGCAGCCTTTCAGCTCACCCTGTCCATTCCTTAGGATTTTTCTCTACAAAAGTGTCCTTAACCTTTGCCTCCACCATCTGTCTGTCAGTCTCCTAAAAGAGTCGACAAAATGGGTTTCTATAGGCTTTTTGGAAAGACTGACGTTAGCTTGAAACAAACTCTTATCCTTAAACAAAGATTTTGCATTCCATGACCCAGGCTCAGCTCTGCCTCTTCCCTCTCCCACAACGTTACTTCCAGTGGATTTCCAAATTCTAGCTACTGCAAATCTACTTCTCTCCCACTGCCAGGGGCTTGGACCACACCTACATCTCCCTCAGAGCTTTAGCTTAGAAAAGCAAGAGACTGACAGAAATCCATGGGGCCATTATATAGAAGGTAGATAATTCTAGCTTGATGTCATGTAAACATCCAAGACAGGATCAAGCAGACAAGAAGGAAAAAAGAACCTAAATCAAGTCAGTGGGAAATTAACTGTCACCAGGGCTGACAAGAGACAAGATGATAATGCTAGGTACATCTGACCCATGTAACGGCGCATGTCTGAGACGCCACCTTTGACTGAAGATCTCAGTGCTCTTGCAGGAGTCTGGCTGTGGTCCTCCAGAAGGACCCCTAATACATCCTCGTCCTGGTATCTGTAGCAGACCTGCTGCTGGTCCTGGTGTCCTGCAGCTGTGCCTGTCCCCTCGCTGAGATTCATTCACATTTGCAAGAGATCTTTCCTGGTGTCCTTGGGTCAGATTGGGGATGCACTTAAGGATGTATCCTGTCAGTCTGCAGGTCCACAGTCTGGTAATTTCTTCCATGTTTTCCAAATCTGGAAACTGGCTTCTGGACATTGGACAGAAGAGCCCCAGCTGGCCACCTTTTTGCTAGATTTCACCACAGCTCTGCTTAATTAAACAACTTCTTTTAAAGATCCTATTAACTCTCCTTATTTATTCTTATCAGTGTCCCATATACAACAAACAGGCCAAAACACCCTAGCATTAAATTCAAGAACCCCATGAGACCTGCTGATCTTCTAATTTAACTATCTCTAACTAACACTGCAGAAGAATAGCAGAGCTCTTAATTCCTATGTAGTCACTTGTGCCTTTTTTCCCGAAGAACAGTCTCACTCAGTACTGCATAAAATCAATCACATGAGGTAAGAGTCACTTCACCCTGAGACACAGTCTCGTTTAGGACATAGCGATGCATGTTAATGACAGTTAAGAACTGATCATGAATCATTTAAACTTTCTCAGCTGTCAGAACTTCACCAGCCCATAGATGTCCTGGCTCAGATGAATAAACTCATTGAGAGCAACATTCATTAGAACTTCTCTCTCTACTCCAACCTGTGCAGACAGGTGACATGTTGCTACTGCTTAGGCCAGACTCAAATTTCAAATTGCTCCAGTTTCTTACAAACCCTGTTTTGGCTCTGATGCAACTTCCTGCACTGACAATCTGCCATCTTCTCATTTCGATGAAAGTCTAAGGTGCCTGAAAAATGTTACTAGTGTTTCACCAAGCAAAAGACAGCAAGAACAGCCACTGTGTGTCCCTCAAGCCAGAGCTGGCATCTCCAAGATCAAACCCTTCAGCCACTTGCAGGAAAATCTTGCTTGTTTTACCTCAGCCCTATAATTGAGAGCATTAGATTTATTTCTCCTTCACACTGCTCACTAATCACATTACAAATTGCTGTCACATCATTAATATCCTTATCTCTACTCATTGGTAAAACCCGAATCAAGCCCAAAAGAATATTGAGGGTATTGAGCTTCCTGTGTGATTCATCAAAATAATTGCTAAGAAAAAAGAGGCGCTCATTGTTGGGATTGAAATAATGCTTTGGAATTCAAAATTCATTGGAGAGAAAATAATCAAAGCTTCAGGGATTTACCCAGACTCTTCTTGACCCGACCCAATTCATGTTCCTTTAAGCCTCTACACCTTGACCTTGACCTTGGCCCCTACTATTATCTAACCTGCCTGGCTCACTTGTGCCAAGACCTCTGAGGAGTCAGACTAGTGAGAATCCCCAACCTCGAGGGCTGATTAGATCACCTTTCACTCTCTCCTAGTGGAGCAACTGGACTGCTTTAGGCAAAAGCACCAAGTGTTGTGGCCAGTATGCCTCCTTTGCCCTGATGTTTCCTCTTAAAAATATTCTGTCCTTCCACTCTCACTCTTCTCCTTTTTTACTTATCCCTGCTATCCTCAGAGTTGAGCCCCATTCTACACAGAGGTCTCTTCTCCACTCGTGCAATAAATAGATCCTGAATAAAACATGCTTCCATTGCCTCCATGTTTATGTGATTATTTTGCTTTAATGTTGTCAATAAACAGCTCCCAATGCATCCCACTCAGTATTAAGGATTTGTGGAGCCATAGCAGCCTTGAGAAATGTTGGAAGGTCATTAATTTCTACCCAAAATCTCTTGGGAATTAAGAAATGATATTTACTTCACAAATCATGTTCAGTCACTTGACAGAGACATTTTTATCTTAAAATGAACACATTCATTTTATCTGGGGTAAGATGACAGGTAGATAGATACCATAGTAGCTCAGAATGTCCAAGCTCTTCTCAAAAATGTAACAAAATCCTATGATAGCACACAATAATTCCAAGGTTACAGATCACCTTGGAAATACACCTGCTTGACAGTAACTAGATTTATTGTGGCAGTTTAATGAAATGAAACCTCGTGATATTAGTTATAAGGGAATTTAGAGAGTTCAGAAATGAATAAAATTAAGAGTTAAATATTGGCTAAGATAAATTATGGCATTTGTATTTTAGAGTACTATGTGCTTTTATAGAGAAAGAAGTGAATGCTGTCCAAATACAGATCTCTCCAAATGGCTGGGATTTAATAGAGCAAAGAATTATTTTGGAGAGCACAGAGGTTTACTTCACATCCATATGATAAAAAATGAACACATATTATGAACTAGTTTATTTAAAGCACATATTCAAGAACTATCAAATCATATTTCCTAAGTACTCTGTATTGAATACGATTTTCAAGAGCAAGAGCTTCATATTTGAATTCATACTTATATTCATCTTCTTTAGAACCACTTTTTCACTACTGAGAAAGAAAGATTTACATACATAGTTCCAATTCCAAGTTTCCTGTGAGATTATTTTCTAAGATTTTAAGTAATGCCTGAGTGAAGAATTACAGTCAAACAACTTCAAACTCTTGATAATTTTTCTTTTTGTATTTAATTTTGATGGGAAATTATTCAATGCATTATTTTGACATAACAAAGGAACCACGATTTTGAAATTAGAGTAAAAGATTATAGATGCCTAATAATTTCAAGTATTTATCAGTTTAATTACATAATGTTTAAATCAATTCTTAAGAATCTTTCCTTTCTTAAAAAAGAAAAATGATGAAGTGAGGTTAGTATTGTCCTTAGATTAACTTTTTAAAGTTACATACGGGTCAGTATAATAAACTATTACTAAAGTGCTGCTTATTGGTACTAAATGTCTTATATTATTGAGATGTGACTTTTCCTCAGCACTTTCCACCATGGAATATTATATCACCATGTGACAGGAACGCCCGACTAAATTACCTCAGCAGAGTTGTGGGTTTGGAAGGCACAGCCTGAGGAAGATTGTCCCCATAATGGTATAAAAGGGAAATGAAGAGGGAAAGCTCACTTCTGTTTCTTTGGAGTCTGTGCTAGAAGTCAGGAGATGATTGGCATGGTAAAGGCAAAGACTAGAGCTTCTCCAAAGAAGCAGAATGAGCCTTCCTTCTTCATTTCCCTTTTATCCTTCTAAAGCCAATTCTCTCTACAGTAGGTCTTTCACACCCAGAAGTATGCAGGGCCAGTTTAGTTGGGCATTTCTTACTCAAAATAACAGAATCAACCAGTCATCACAGGATAGTTTCCCTCAGAAGGAGCAAGTAGAAAGAAGATAAAAGAAGATAGCCCCACATACCAAGTCCCATTCATTCTGTAACCTCATCTCTGACGTGACAACCTTTTACTTTTGTCATACTGTAGTCCTAGAAGTTTATTTTTTGGTGCACATGCCTGAAGGAAATACATGACTACCAGGAAGCAGGAGTCCTTGGATGTCTTTTCTGAGCTTGCTTATCTCACAGTGCACTGATTCATTTTTCATGTTGATTCTTATGTTTTCCTATTGACCTCCCTCCCTTAAACTCCTCATCTCCTTATATGCATAAGCTTTTTCAATACAGTTGAGTTGATGATAAGGGAAATAGCATTTTTAATTATTTTTCAGTCACATTTAGTTCTAAAACACAGTCAACATATGATTATTAAATCCTGCATAAGGACAGCTAGTAACAGGTATTACTGCACTATACAGGTTGTATAGAAATCTCTTTGTTTTTAATTTCTCAAAACAGCACTAGAAGATTGAGCCTATGAGTGTGCTTTTGACATTTATAAGGAGATGTCTGAGATCACTGGTCAGGACAATGATGCCATGAGGCAGAAGCTCAAAAGAGATTGAATAACAAATAATTTAGTAAATTACTTTTTTGCAGTAATCATTTTTAATTCAAATATTCACTGACTGCAGGTAAGAATTGGTCCAGTTGCTGGGAACACATCAAAACAAACAAACAAAATCCCATCTTTGTGCTATGTATTCCAAGTGAGCAAAAGAAATGTCAGGCCCTAGGGTCACACAGCTGATAATGAAGGGGTACTGAAAAGAAATAGGCTGTAGCATGTTGTTAAAATGGGACTTTTTGGGTAGCAGGGTCCCTAGACTCATAAATGCAAGAACAACATAGCAAAGCACTCTTTTATCATAAGAGCCAGAAATCTCATCCAGAACATTGTAAAAAATGGAAGAAATTTCTCCCTGTTTGGAGTCACAAACCTCTACCATGAAAATGAATCTTTACAAAAAAGAGTTGCTTTCCTAATTACTGAGACTCTGTGTTTCCCTTCCTTCCTTGTGGCTGTGTCTCGTTTCCCCTGTCAACATGGAAAAGAGAGACAAATGAGGTGAGCTAGGAGAGAGAAGAGGAAACCTGTGATGAGATTTGGGGTCTGGATGTATTCCTTAGGTTTGAGGAACCTGGGCACTGCAGTGGAACTCGTGTGTACGCCAGAGACAGGGGAACGAGAAAGCGAATGACCGAGTGGCAGGTGAAGTGGTCTCTACCAGTGAACTCACGCTTAGCCTTTCTCTCTTCACACGAGGGGTGTTCCAGGAGCACTAGCAGGAGAAAGCCACAGACTGAACTTCAGGAAGAGCAG